>NDXB01003498.1:0-50584 GCA_002631895.1 Agapornis roseicollis | reverse complement strand
CTGTTCCCACCGTTACCCCCCGTTACTCGCTGTTCCCACCGTTACCCCCCGTTACTCGCTGTTATCCCCCTTTACTCCATCTCCGGAGCTCGCACGGGCTCCCGACGCCCGCGCACCTTGCGTGCGGCAGCGCCCTCTGCTGCCGTCGCTGCGCTTGGCGGGGCGAGGAACGGGAACGGGGGGAAGAGGAAAGGAGTCGTCTCGGGGAACGGGGACGTGAGGTCTGGAGCATTCGTGGTGTCCTGTGGCGGTGGTTTATACGGGACCAGCGGCCTCGGGAGGCTACTGCTACAACTGCCTGACAGGAGGATGGAGCCAGGAGAGGCTGGGCTCTGCTCCCAAGGAACAAAGGATGGGACAAGAGAAAAGGCCTCAAGCTGCCCCAGGGCAGGTTTAGCTGGAGCTGAGGAACAATTCCTTGCCCCCAGGGTGCTCAGGCATTGGAACGGGCTGCCCAGGACAGGGCTGCGGGCACCGTCCCTGCAAGTGTTCACACACTGTNAGAGAAAAGGCCTCAAGCTGCCCCAGGGCAGGTTTAGCTGGAGCTGAGGAACAATTCCTTGCCCCCAGGGTGCTCAGGCATTGGAACGGGCTGCCCAGGACAGGGCTGCGGGCACCGTCCCTGCAAGTGTTCACACACTGTGGAGATGAGGCCTCAGTGCCATGGGTTAGTGGTGGCCTTGGCAGTGCTGGGGAATGGTTGGACATGATAATTTTCAAGGTCTTTTCCAACCTGGTTGATTCTATGGTTCTATGATCTCCACCTCAAATCCAGGGGGTGCCATCCAGTGCCTATGCAGCCCTGCCTTTTTTTATAATAGTGTCTATGCTCTCCAGGTTTCCCACCTATTAAGAGATTTTTGAGGAAAACTACAAAGCTGATTCATGTTTTCATTCAGAGGCTGTTGTGGAACAAATCAGTGTAAGTAAGGGAAGGATTAGTAATATTTTCGTCAACACAGTTATCAAATGGCGAAGGAAACATTCAGTTGGTGGACAATTCACAACGTTGTTTCATGAGCTGTGCCAGTCACATTTGCTATGGACATTTTATTGTCATCTTGAGGACATCCAGCTTCAGAATCCAGGGGTTGTATTGCTTTGTATATTAAAGAGCCTCCTGTTACCGAAGTGTCCTGTCCCACAGGTTCTAACGCAGTACATTTCAGCTGGAACAAGCATGTAGACATTTGTAACAGCTCTTTAATGTGGAAATGTCTTTGCAGTTACATTTACAATTATGCAGATCCTGGGGCAAGGACAATTTGGTTTTGGTTATTTTCTCATCACAACCATGCTGGGAAACTTTTGAAAGAAGTGTTAATCCCACTGTAGCACTAGATCCTGCTCCCACATCTGGTATTACTTTAATTTGTAATGACAGATGGGTAAGAAACTATCCTTGCTTGAGTAAGTGCTGTTTCTTTTCAATTAGAGAAGAAAGCCTGAGTTTCCAATCCTATAAAGATCATCCCTAAACTGACTTCAGAATTAAAACATTAAACATGTATCCCCACAGGCCTGAATTTTACTGTTCCCCTTCCAGGTCTGGTCTACTCTTCCTCTGTTTTTCATCATCTTCCAAACTGTTCTCTGCTAACCTTGGGGACATTAAGAGGGTGCAATATTGTTATTTCTTTCTGCTGTTCAGCTGTTTCCTTGTGTTTTACAAGCACAAACCCACAATTATCCTGGTTTTATGCTTTATGAACAGCAAAACTTTCATATGCTATTTACCTCTGCAGAGGATTGTTCAAATTTCATAGAACAATAAAACTGAATCACAGTTTGTGTTGGAAGGAACCTTAAAGCCCATCCAGTTCCAATCCCTGCCATGGGCAGGGACCCCTTCCATAGAGCAGCTTGCTCCAAGCCCCTGTGTCCAACCTGGCCTTGAGCACTGCCAGGGATGGGGCAGCCACAGCTTCTCTGGGCCATCACCCTGGGCCAGCGCCTCAGCACCCTCACAGGGAAGTTTCTGCCTCAGAGCTCAGCTCAGGCTCCCCTCGGGCAGGTTAAACCACTCCTTCTTGGCCTATCTGTTTCCTGTTTCTCAGCTCTTTCTGTGCATGCTAAGCTTGAATCCCCTGTTCAAGGTCCAAAATAGCCCTTCAGAGAACCACAGGCCAGGGAATGAGGAGGAGCTCCCTTAAAAAAAAAAAATCTTATTTCCTGTCTTAAACGTCTAATTTACATGGAATTACAACTGACTTGAAATTCCAAGCAAACAGCCCTGAAACCATACTGGACTTCCATTCTGACTGGGAGAATGAAACTTGCATCATACCCTTGGCATCTGTGGTGCTGTTTCTATTTCCAGGGAGTAATTGCTGGAATGTTAGACCTGGCAGCATTGCCTCTGTCTCAGAACACAGCTCAGGAACCGCTCCATGGACTGCAACGAGGGTTGGAGGGACTGTGCTTCTCCCACTGTCTGAGTAATTAGTCTCCTCCTTTGTTTCCTTCTGCACTTTTTATTTCTCTCAAATGTATTTACTTGCTTTGCATCAAGAACTTGCAGGTACATTAGTCTGCAAAGCTGGCATGACGCTGTTGAGAGCTGTGGTTGGAGCCCCTGACAACCTGGTTTTCTCTTTTTAGAAGTGTCCAGAATTTGTTGTGCTTCAAATGCTGGCCTAGCTCTGAAAGCTGCTTTTCAGTAAAAGCATTGCAAGTCTATAAGATCACAGAATCCTGTAAAAACACCCCAAATTCTACAGCAATGATCCTGATATTATTTCTAGCACCTCCCCCAAGGAGCCAAAATGGGAGTGAGGGTAGAAAATACCTCGTTTTCTTTTCTGTGCTCTCCAGTAAGATGCTCTCAGCTCCAGTTTGGCTTTTTGAGCCCCCTTCCTGCTCTCTGCTAAATGAATAAGAGGCATTATTCCAATTGCCAGTTAATATACCCTCTTTGCAGATTGCTTCTGCTGTTTGGGCCTGATTTCTCTCTGATTTCAGTTATAAAAGTTGTACACTTTGATTCAGCAGCTCTTCCTGCTATGGGCAGCTCTCTTCGAGGCACAGCTGAGTGGTCCTTAATAGTTATCCAAGTAACTGGTGTGTGAGTTCAGTGAACTCACAGCTTTGAAGATGACATTATCTGCAGGCTCATGTGAACAGTCACAGCTTGCAGAGCCTCTTAGGTGTGACCGCATGTGTTCTGAAGGCACATTTCCGTTAGATTTTCCCCAGCCAAAGGAAGAACAGAAATAAGGTTCCATGTGAGAGCTGAACGATCTGCTCTAAGCTTTAACTTAAAACAATGTGCTCCCCTCCAGAAAATCAAAGGAGACAAACACAGCATAGAATCATGGAATCCCAGACTGCTTTGGGTTGAAGGGACCTTAAAGCTCATCCAGCTCCAACCCCTGCCACAGGCAGGGACCNAAAGGAAGAACAGAAATAAGGTTCCATGTGAGAGCTGAACGATCTGCTCTAAGCTTTAACTTAAAACAATGTGCTCCCCTCCAGAAAATCAAAGGAGACAAACACAGCATAGAATCATGGAATCCCAGACTGCTTTGGGTTGAAGGGACCTTAAAGCTCATCCAGCTCCAACCCCTGCCACGGGCAGGGACCCCTTCCACTGGAGCAGCTTGCTCCAAGCCCCTGTGTCCAACCTGGCCTTGAGCACTGCCAGGGATGGGGCAGCCACAGCTTCTCTGGGCCATCACCCTGTGCCAGCGCCTCAGCACCCTCACAGGGAACAGCGTCAGCCTTATTCCTGAATCTCTCCTGTTTCAGTCTGAACCCATCACCCCTTGTCCTATCATTACAGTCCCTGATGAAGAGTCCCTCTCCAGCATCCTTGTAGCCCCCTTCAAACACTGGAATCCGCTCTGAGGTTTCCACGCAGCTTCTCTTCTCCAGGCTGAACAGCCCCAATGTTCTCAGCCTTTGTATAGGAGGTGTTCCAGCCCCATATCACCCTCATGGCCTTCCCCTGGAATTTCTCCAACTGTTCCATATGTGTGTTAACATATGAAATGGAAGCTGGAGTTGGCTTGCATGTTTGTGAAGGGCCCCTTTCATGCATTTTTGCCATAGCAACCTGTAGTTTTCAGAATTGGAGTGTTTCCTCGACTTGTGATGGAACAAAGTACTTCCCAGAAAGGAAGCTTTGTCCCTGGTTAATGTTGCCCCTGGGCAAGAAGAGTCTGTTAGAAAAAGCAGGTTGAATTGTTTCTGCTACCCATTAAGCAGAAGCATATTCTGGGCAGTTGAAGTTGATAGTCCATGAACTATCTATGATAAAATGTAATGAATGCCCATGAAATGCTTTAATTTGGCTTCATTTCCCTGGAAAGGTTAGAAAAGCATGGATATGCTTTGTTTCCCAGGAAACATTATCTGTCAAACCATGAAAAATACTACAGAAAATGGGTTATCAAAGTGTTGCTCAAGGTTTAATTACAGGAATTCCTCTGCTATATAGAAGGACTCCAGTCATTTTGAGCTAATACTGCTGGTTGGGTCAGCGTGGAAAATGAGGTATGGAACTGGTTCTAGGATGAGTCAGAGGGGGTCTGAAACAGCTGGACAGGGATGAAATTGTTTGGCCTAGGGCTAGGAGTCTCTGCTGTGGATTACAGTGTGACCAGCTATGGAGTATGAGTATTTAGAGCACAGAAGTGAATGGCATTTGCCTCTGCACAGCCTGGTTCCATGTTATTGAATGTACATTCCTTTTCTCCCATGCTTTAAAATATAACCCCCTTATATGGCTTGAGAAACATCCCTGAAATAATAGTGTGAAATAACTGTGTCTTTACATGGCCTTTCTGTCCTTTTAAACTGACAGTTTGCAGGACCTATGTCATATTACAGTTTAAGCTTTAAGCACAAAGCAAAACATGGGTTGAAAAGGGCATCTGTAGGCTGAGTCTTTAATGGGTCTTGATTTAAAGAGGTGAGATGCTCTCCCTGAAGCACAACATATTCTGGCACTGCCTACCTGTTCCCTAACTCCCTTTTTCATATGTGATTCCTAGACTCCGTGTTTTCTTTGGAGACTTACTGTGTGCTTTTTCACATTTTTTTTCACATTGTGACTGTTGTGGAACTGAAGGACATCTCTTCAATGAAATCATTATTCAATGAGGAGCCGTCTCTATCTTCATGATGCTGCCCTGCAATGAGGAATGTGCTGATCTGAAGTTGGTTCCTTGACCTAAAAGGAGAGGATCCAAATGCATGTTTTGATTTGGAGTATATTCACTTATACATGGAATGTTAAAAAATACTTGTGCCTTAGCATTCCTTCTGCCACCAACGCCCTGTTCAACCTGAGCTCTATCCCTCCAAACCATTTTCGCTTTGAAACTAAAACCACCACAAGGTAGAAAGCAGTAACCTTGCTGTATACACTGCTGGATGAAGTATAATAATAGATCCTTACCTGTACATCTCATTATGAGTCAGATCTTACTATTCCAAAACTAGCATATCCTGATGTGAATTCTCATACTGGCAAATTCAGGTAATACTCAGAAAATGTAAAGAATATGACTGAAGCATCAAGCCTTAAAAAATGTGTTTTATTTATGTTATTCTGCCCATGGTGGAGAATGTAAGTACAGAATAGAGCAGGAGGGATAGCACAGGATTCAATGCTGTCCTTTACAGACTGCACATTCTTCTTGGACTACATACTTGCACATATATTTTGTCCTGTATTTACAGACTTCTTTGTGTGAAGGACTGACATTACAACCCTCATTCTTACAGACTGAATACCTTACGGTGCTGCCAGTGCTCCCTGGTTCAGTGACACATGAAGAGGCTGATTTCCACAGCTGCTGGTTTCTGTGTGTTCATTTATTCTGGGCTCAGGGTGCTTTCACATGTCACGTATCACAACGAGTGTGAGGCCCAGCATGAAAGTGGAGACTTTCTGTAGAGACTGAGCTACTGGAGTGATCCCAGAACCCTAAGTTCGTGAGTACTTGTCCTAGCTCAGCCTGGTGGTTTACTCCCATGTAAATCTGTTCTCCTTAGGAAACTAAAATCTAAGACATAAAATAGAGTCTACGAATGACTTATTTTATACTGGTCTGGGACTGTTCATTAGAGAAAGCCTATGAAAAGCTCTGCTAATCTCTGGGCTATAAGCCATGATCTAGGGGAGGGTGTGCAGTTCTCTGCCTGGAAAGTAACAGTGTTCCTGTACTGTCTTTCTACAGCAGAGATTCAGGTTACTATGCAGTCCTGCAAGCATTGCAGCCATTCCAGGAATACCTCTGGGGCAATTGATTTGGGGCACATGTAATTTCACCCAGTTAGCACGGAGGTCCCAAAGGCCCTGACTCACAATCTGCATCACCGGACGGAACATGCTGTTGCTGCTGTCTTGATCTGAAAATTAGTTGAGCCAAGTAGGAAAAGGAAACTGTTCCAAAGGGCACTTGAAAACAGAAAGTCACTTAAATTCAAAGTGTATGCCTCAGGATCAAGGAAGTTAACTAGACAGGTTTTAAACTACACATTCTTGTGGTCCTTCAAAAATGCATCAAGACTGGAATGTGAAATGAGAGAACTCGGTGGTGAAACGTGCCAGATATTTCCTGCATTTCACTTTACTGACAGAAAGGACACTGGTGATTTGTAACGTGATGAGAAATAACAGTTCCACCAGTGAGTTCTGTATATTGGGTCAGCTCCTGGGGACTGAATGAGCAATGCAAATACATTACCTGGTGTGCTCCCACCAACAGATGTGGTTGCCCCATCCCTGGCAGTGTTCAAGGCCAGGCTGGATGGGGCTTGGAGCAACCTGCCGTAGTGAAAGGTGTCCCTGCCTGTGGCAGGGATTGGAACTGGATGAGCTTTAAGGTCCTTTCCAGCCCAAGCCATTCCCTGATTCTGTGGGAGGGGAAGGTATCATTGCAAATGCCATAGTGGGACACAGACACATACACAGCATGAAAACGGAGCGTATGCAGAAGCTCAAGACAAAGAAGGTACAGAAAGATAAGGATAAAAAGACATGAAACAGAATTTGCAGGAAATCTATTGATGCAGTCACACTGTGATGCTGTGTTTGTGCCACAAGAGAGCTGTCAGGGAGAGCTGCTGGGCCAAGCCACAGCTACTGCTGCTGGAGGAAAGTTGCCAGTGTTTTAAATAGACTCCTACATTTTCCCAGGTCTTAGAAGTAATAGAAAAGGCCACTAAGAATGGAAAAGGATGGAGTGCTGGAAAAATGGTGGAAAAGGTATTGGAGTTTCATTACTGTTTGTAGTGGAGATTTTCAGAGATCCAGTTCTAGTGTTTGAATTTGTGTAAAAATGAGCCAAATGACAGCACTGTTCCTTTGAAATCATTCCACAGCTGGATGGTTTGAGCTGTCCTTTATTTCCATTCTTCTCACTCCATATTTTCTTTTCCTGTTTTTCTTAAAACAAACATTACTGAATTTCAGAGACTAATACTAGGGAAGTGTTCCCTTTCTTCTCACACTTCCATCTAAAGCTCTTTCCTTAGGGTTTCCTTACTGGCAGCTACCAATAAAAGTAGATGTGCCATTGGTATGACCAGAACATACCTTTGTGTATACAGCACTTCTTTTAAGTCCGTTATGAGAATCTCACTACTCTGCAAGATGTCTGATACAATGATATTAATGCACGGCCTGCACAATTCCTGTTTCTGCCTTCACTTTGGAAAAAACAAACCTGTTGGTGCTGAGTCTGTCAGCTTTGTGGTGTGTGTACTACTAAACAAGTATATCATCTTCAACAGGGACCTAAGTTCAAGGACTGCGCACCCCAGCCAGGAAAGCATCAGAACACGTGCTCTGGGATGATCTAAGCATCTTCATTATTCAGACTGTAAGCTGCTTAAAAAAGGCCAAATTTCTTAGGGTTGAATCAGCCAGGAAGGGAATTCACAGAAGAGTAAGAATCACTCAAGCATTTCAGAAAGTTGTTATCATGGCCAAAAAGCTATAAAATGTAGTAGAAAGAAAAAAATAATTGCACTTACTTTGATAAATCTGTATTGAAAGTTTGGACATACAAGAAACTGGAAGAGTAAGAAGTATAGAAGCATAGAATGGTTTGGGTTGGTTCAAAGCTCATCTAATCCAACCCCCCTGCAATGAGCAGGGACATCTTCGTCTAGATCAGGTTGCCCAGAACCACATCCAGGAGACATTCAGTCCAGAACCTGGGCTTGAGTGTCTCCAGGAATGGCATATCCACCACCTCTCTGGGCAGCCTGGGCCAGGATTTTATAGTAGAAGGACCATATTTAAGGACCATTCCAGTCCTTAAATATATTTTTATAGTATATATATTATATATATACTTATATATAATATATATTTCTTTATAGTAGAAGCACCATAATATTTTTCCAGAATGGTGATGTTCTAAACCAATCTATATCAAGAAAAAGAATCCAACAGCAGCATTACTTCATAAACAGAACAGTCATGCAAAACCCAGTCATGTGCAGTCACTTTTGCTGTTGTGCAGGTTGGGGTAATGCAGATACAGACATGCCCAGACATACATGACATGAACTGACTGTAACTATCAAACAACAGATGTACAAAATAATACAATTTCCATCAGTTTTTCAGTCTGTGAAAATATTTTTCAGATGGGCTTATGTCCTCAAGTTCTATGGACTTAACAAGAATGTTTTAAACCAAATATAAATTCTCTCATGTAGTCCCACAGGACTGGGAAAAGCACGGACTAGGTATTCTGAAACCACACTAGAGGGCACTTAAGCTGTTTCTTGCAGAGTAGGTAAAGGCTATAGGAGTAGGATGCTTTATTCAGGAGCAGCAGTGGACAGAATTGAACAGGGGAATTGTAGGATTTATCAGTATTAGGTTGGTAGAACAACCAGTAATTTTCCCCAGGAGCAGTTCTGGGGGAGTAGGTCTGAATTTCTAGGTATAAATTTGGCTTTCAAGTAGTGTAAGTAATTAGGATGAAATAATCTAAAGATTGCTGCAGTAGTGTTTTGTCTTTGTACACAGATCAACCACACAAATGTGGGGTATCTGGGGAGTTTAAAAGAAAATCTAGTCTCAAATAGAGCTAATATCTAAAGAGTTGAGCTGCTCTTTGGAGCTTGCTCTCACTGTGTTGCTCTTGCTCCAGTTCTGTCCCCTCCCCAAGTCCAGTGTGATGCCCTAAAATGATTGGGTTTATGGAAATTACAAACCCCTTTCTCCTACAGAGCCAGGCTGAGAGAGTTGGGCTGGTTCAGCCTGGAGAAGAGAAGGCTCTGGGGAGACCTCAGAGCAGCTCCAGTGCCTAAAAGGGCTACAAGAAACCTGGAGAGAAGTTTTGGATAAGGGCTTGTAGGAACAGGCCAAGGGGGAATGGCTTTAACCTGCCAGAGAGGAGACTGAGATGAGCTCTTAGACGGAAGTTCTGTACTATAAGGATTTGAGCTTTTGATTGTATCATGGCCCAACTATTCATTGTTCTTTGGGAGCTCACAATGAAAACAAGGTCTTTGAGCTTAATTACTGTCCATCTTTGAGAAACAACAACCCTAGGCTGAACTGCTCTGACCTCATAAGTCAGATCATGATTTAGTCACGTAGCCCTCTTAAAATTAGTTTTTGCATATTTAGTGTTTATGGAGATAACAATTTTGGGCTTTTCTCTGTAATCTGATGTTTCCCTTGTTCACCAAAACAAAAAAAAAGAAAAAGAAAGATTCAATCATAAAATTCCATGAATTAAAAAGCAGGATCCCCTGTGTATGGATACACTGTGCCATTGATGGTACTGTGGGCTAGCCAGGGACTAACAGTACCCATCAGTTCCCCCTATTTTACACACCCCCGAGTTAACCTGTTCACCATCTGCAGTTTTATTGACTTAGCAACTATAGAAAGTGAGCTTATATCTCTCTGAGATTGAGGCCTCTGTTAGCATCTGGACCTACCACTTTGAGGCTGAGGTCCTGGAGCTCAGCTCCAGAGCAGGGTGATTCCTTCAGCATTTACTCTGTGCTTGTTCATATAATCCATTGTTAGCAGGAGGCTAATTCCAGATGTTGTTGCACAGCACAACTGGAAAAGCACTTCCAGCAGATGACCTTAATGTATTTGTAAACCAAACTTCACCGGGGAATTGGCAGCTGTTTCTAAAACAGGCTTTTATTTGCCTGGCTGAGTTTCAAACAGTTCTTATGCCCTGACACCAGATACAACTGAACTCTAATTCATGGTGTCTTCTCTCACAGTTGTCAGTGAAATGATGCTACAAGCTGCAGTTGAGTTTCTGGGTAACTTACGGGCCTTCTGGTGAGGCAGGTTTCCTACAAAGGGCATAGACTCCTTTCATCTACACGGAACATCTACCTTTTGCTCATTGCACTCTCCAGTCAAAAGGGAACTTCTGTCCAATCTTTCCATCTTTGCCATCTCTCAAGCAATCTCTTGTCTTCATCCTTCCTTGCCCTGTATTCTTCTGTACCTGCTCACCAGGTCCAGCTTAGTTCAGTTGGCAAAAAGATTCCCTCCCTGGGGCAAAGAAACTTCAAGCCAACCCAGTTGTCATTTCATTTTGTTAGTTCCCAGCTGCATGGGCTTCCAGATAAGGCCAGCATTATACAGACACAGCTTTTTCATCAGAGGGGGCTAAGAAGCCTTACTAAGAGCCAGGTGAGTTGGCTCAGGTGGTTGTGTTTAGTTCATTGGCTGCCATTTTGCCCTCATTAAATCAAATATCTTGAAGCTGAGAAAAGCTTCTTACAAGAAGCTGTGTTGCTGACCTGCTGCTCTGGCCTTTCTGCATTTGTCTCCTCAGGAGCATCAAGTCACAGTGAGAGCTGTTCCTGTTCCTAGTAGCCTGAGGTAGGACATGTTACTTGAGAGTTTGATGTGTGTGTGATGTTTCTTGGAGCAAGGAAAAACTGTGTGCAGAGGATAAAGCTTTGCTAATAGCTGCTGAAGGCTCTTGGACAAGCTCTCACAGGATCTAGGAACCAGCTCAGATCTTTTTGCATTCCATTCAAATGCAAGGTGTGCTCTTTTGATATGACTCCAGTAGCAAGCCAGGCACAGAGTGAAATAAGGGCACTTACATGCCATGGATGAGGAAAGAGGGAGAATGTCTTGTGGCAGATGCTGGGTTTCCTCTGGAGTGTACTACTGGGTTATCATAGAATGATTCAGGTTGGAAGGGATCTTAAAGAGATTATTGCAGAAACCTGAGTGGAATAGAGTGGATGGGAACAAATACCTACTTTTTACTACAGACATGTTGATTTAATCTGTTACTTCCAATATATCCTGTATATCCATGTCATAAGTGCACACTAGTAGAACCCCAAGGTACCCAAATTCTTCAAGTTTTATTAGCTCTTTTTAATCATAGATTCAAAGAATGTGTTGGAATGGACCTTAAAGATCATGTAGTTCTGACCCCCTTTCCATGGGTAAAGATAAAAGTGTGTTCCCTAAATTCATCCCAACATGTGAAGTACTGGTTAATGCTGACTATGGTTTTGCATTATTGTGTAACTGAACAACTTACTCTATCTGCTTAGAAAATGGAGCTTCTCTATTAAGACTGAAGAGTGTTTGCCTCTCTAGGAGGAGCTTTCTATGTCTGGACTAAGAAGGAATCCTCTTCCTTCTGCTGAGTGGACTTTTTCAAATACACATGTGTGTTTTAAAGCAAATAACGTGACTTGGAATCTGTGGTGAAGTTCCTCCTCTCTTAATATTTTGGGGTAGAATAGAGAACAGAAATGAAAGTTTAGTGAAATTCTGGGGTGCTGAATTGTGCTTTTAAGACAATTCTTAAGTTAATTGTAGTTAAGCCATTTAATAGCACAACTTCTTTTGGGCTTCCTATGCTGCTGCATGGGTGGCCTGCTGCTGTCTGCAGTGTGGAACATGAGCTTTCTTAGACAAACAGCTGAAATTGGCACCAGAAAAGGCATAGAATGTGGAAAGAAAAAGAGAAGTGAGGAAGAATAACAGAACAATGGATAGTAAGTATTAGTCTGACCAAGACTGCTGGGTTGCATCCGCAACTGGGAGGTGAATTTGACGTAAAGGAAGGAACTAGAGCAAAAGCTTCTTTGGAAGATAAGCACAAACAGTTCTTTCCAGAGCTCTTAACGTAGGAGGCCTTCCAGTGGTTGAGGTCAAACATAGAAGAGGCTGACTATGAGGAGCCTTAGGATGTGTGGAACTGTCAGCTTTCCAGCTACATTAGAGAGTAGTGCTCTGTTTGAGGAAAAGCATGCAGAAAGGAAGCCTGCTGACACCACCATGCGAGAGCATCTGGTTTGATTTGGACAAGAGGTAATTAGAACAAATGGGCAGAGATGGGAGTGGATCTGGTTTCCAAATTGTAACCTGTTATGAAGAATTAGCATTTCAGGTTTTGTCTAAGCTGTATAGCTTAAGAAAAGACAAATGTGAGCAAAAAAATCTGTGACAAGTTACTGGAAAATGAAGGGATTTCCTTGAATGTTTTCAGTAAAATAACCTGCATCAATTACTTGTGCTTCTTGGCACATACAAGGATGTATCAAGTGAAGTTACTGGGGTAGATGACAATGAATGTGCTGTTGCCCACTATTCTGTTGAACATGATGTGGGCACTGTAATGGAAACTCTAAACAATTTATGAATGACAACTGGCTGCAAATAGCTGCCAGAATGGAGAAGGACAGAAGTAGGATTATAAATGACTGACAGAAAACCTCTAAAAGAGCAGCTGTAACTTAAGAATGACATAAAAGATCATGTACTTTTGTAAGAATAAGCAACAACACACGTGGAAATAAATGGCAGGTAAGGTCTGTAGTGAAGAATCTGGGAGATGCTACAAGTTGAGCAGAGAAGGCTTTAGGGAAAGAGGCAAATATACTGTGTGTTATGGGCAGATAGTTGTGAGGTGAACGTGACAGCATTCACACAGGCACTTCTGGACTGTGTTCCCCAAGATAGGTGGGGATCTCTAGGGATCCATTTAGACCAACTTTGAGCTCTCTTACCCCTCTCTGAGTTGTAAACATGAGATAATGCCAGGATATAGCCTCATATGTCCTACACATGTGTCAACCCTTTCAACTGTGAGCTCTGCAAACAAATCCTGCAAAGAATGATATAAAAGTGCAGCCCAAATGGTGCAGTAGTACCAGGCTCAGAAAGTAGACAAAAAGTAGACAAGTGACAGAAACAGGATGAGTACAGGCACTTGCTTCTTTGGTAGCACTGTAATCAGAACGATGCTCTCTGTCTTTATTTAGCTCTCTTGGTTTGGTTGCTCAGAAATGTAGGAAGTCTAAATCTGTTTGCTTCATTCTCATAGGTAGCAATTGCATGCCTTTTAATTGTCTGTCTTCTGCATTTCCAGTCCAGGTAGAGAACTTTTCATGGATGCTTCAGAATGCTTTTCAAAAGTGTCTGTGGTGCTGTTCGAAAGATGTTTGAGATCACAGCATTTCTCATGCTCTGTGTGTTGGCTTCTCTCTGCTTTTTATTCGTGACTTTCATGGGTCCTTGAGAATTAAGCCCTTGTGGCTATTCAGGTGGAATTGAGATGTTAGGGGAGAGTTGCTGTTCCTAAATCACTGATGTGTCTTGACATCCACATTTCTGTTGGGTGTTTACCTGTCTGCCTGTTGTATACCTCAGAGTTATCCCTGCTGCACACAGCTGAGTCAATGGAGATCAGTCCTTGTTCTGACTCTGTGCTGTTTAATGCTATTACAGTAAAGATGATACTGTTTTAGTGGTGCAGATGGGACCATCCCCCAGCCCTTCCTGACCTGACTATATGAATGCAAGCTTCTCTTCTTCCTGCACAAGGAAGGATATGGTTATCTATTCAAAACAGTGCCTATTACTGCACATTTTGAATTCCTGTTCCTGAGCAGTAGCTAGGCCATTGGGTTTTGGTGTCTCTGTAGTGAATTCTGAACTGAGTTCAGATGTTTGAGATACTTTGGTCCTTTGTTATTGGTGAAACTGTTAACTAACATTTAAATGGGTTTCTGTTTGATGAACCTGACAATTTGCAGCTCCCCTATAATGATACAGTGTATAGCAAACTTTTTGAAGTAATATCATTTGGTTTTGAAGGTTTTCTTTCAGAATAAAAAACCCCCCCTGTGTTTGCAGAGGTTAGGGCTCTTTGCAAGAGTTGCAAACCATTTACTAAGGATATGGCCTCCAGTGTGGGCAGAGGTACAGTAAAAAGAACCATACAACTGAATTAAGATCCTGCAAGGAAGAGAAGGGCTGGAAGCAGTTCAGGTCTCTGCACTGAGCTGCTAAAGTTGAACTTCCAAGTTTCTAATCAAAAGCTGAAAACAGATGGAATAAAATGTGAGGAGTAATATGAAAAATACGTTGCAGGGAAGATCAAATGGAAGAAAGAAAATTGCAGTGTTCTCAACTGACTGCAGAGTTCCTTCAGAAGCTGCTTTAGAGGAGAGCAAGCCTATTGATGCTTTGCCTCTAGCTTGTGTCTAGATGCCCATAGTTGAAACAAAGTAGAGCCTAACGGAGCTGGGGTTATGCACTGTAGCGTGGCTCCTGCCAGCACTGAACAGCTCAGCTTTTCGGTGTTTTATTAAATTAGATTTAGGAAACCAAGAGGCTTGCTGTGATTTCTGAGCCCTGTCATTGCAATTTCCAGCTGAAAAGACAAAGATTGAAATCAAGGATCTCCTCTGCTGCTGAAGTTTTGTTCTTATTTCTTTTACTTTGAGTCAGTAGGATGACATCTGTGCCATCACGTGGAAAAAGCAGGAGTTAGGAGGATTTGAAGTGTCTTAATCCAACAAGGAAAAGGGAAAATAATGAATTAATTCCCTCTAACAAGCAGAATGTGTCCTTATTCAGCACACAGGAATACCATTCTTTCCTTCTTTGGGGAATACATGAGCAGGAAGATCAACTGGGAGACAATAACGTAAGAGTGTTGTCAAAGTATTCAAGAAAACAGCTGTGACTTGTGCAGATGCCAAGTCTGACTTGGGCTGATTCTCTTCTAGGGATTTTTGTGGAGCAATTTCTGCATTGTGTTAAGATAACAAGCAAATCTCCTTTGGTGCTCTGGGTCTGCACTGTGGGAAGTAAAGGTGATTTCGTGGTGAGTTTTTGAAGGCCAGTGATATGCATGCTTTGAAATGCAAACTTAAATGTTACAGAGACATTAAAAATGGTGAAATGTTAAGGGAAAGGAAAAGGAAATAAAAAGAACAGACAGCAAAAGTGGAACCAAAGTGGAAATGTAAGAGTAATATAATATCTGGGGTTTTCTTGGACAACACACCACAATATTGGGTAGTAGCAAGTTTCTTTGCTGCCTACACACCTTGCATTCCGAGTCTGGGATAAGCCACAACTTGTATTGTAACAGCACCCAGGTCTGTGGTGTCAGCAATGTGAATTGCTGAATGTCACTGAAACAGGAAAAGGCTGCCCTGTGAGATGAGCACACACCAGAGTTTGTTCATCTGTGTTAGTGTTATTAACATGTTGAGTGATACAGCTGAATGGTAGAAGTATCAAAGGTGTGACAGCATGTAAGGCCTGTGATACATGATGATAATGTTATAGGATATATGCAGTCCATGGTAATTGATGATTATAATGATACATATAAATATGCCAACCATGGCAAGAATGATAGTGAGGGTTGGTGTGTCCTTCTGTCTTAGCTGAGTGCATTCCATAGCACTTTGCCTGCCTCTACAGTAGGTTTGTGTCATGCAATTGAATGCATGTTGCTGTATCCTGCGTAATTCAGAGGGGTTCAACTCTATTGTCTTTCCCAGATCTGCATTTCCCACTCCTGGTAGCATGAGTGTATCCTCAAGCCCGTGATAATGCATGTGACCAGTAGCAACGGACGTGCTTGTCATAGAGATGCTGGGAGCATCTGCGCTGTGTTTATCAGAGGCTGAAGGTATTACTTCGGTTGAATGTTACTCATAGCTTTACAACTGTGTGTTCTACCAGACTCCTGTAGCATCCTGTTGTGCATCCCTGAAGTACGTTTGTGTGGATGAGTAAGATCAACTCCTGGTAGTATATTGAGCAGGTGCTAGTTTCCGAAGGTGTAAGAAACAGCCTTTTAGAGTGATGAGTGCATTCAAACAGATTGTCCACAGACCCACCAAGATCATCAGCTTCCCACACTGAGAAAAGTGGTCTCAGCTTTATGCTGTTACTGCTTCAAAATCCACCTCAGAGAAAGTGTAAGCAGTTGCCTGCAGTGTAAGTTAACATGATCTGTCATGGAGTAACACTGTGACATTCTGCTTCTTTCATCACACTATGAAAATAAATAGAAGAGGTTTCACTTTGACCTGTGGCTTAGAAATTAATTTAAACAGTGAGAATAAACATGCAATGGAGGATGTACAGCTTAAGAACTACTAAGTCATTCTGACATATTCTGGCTATTTATCTTTTGCTGTTGATTAGTCTCTGGTTTACAAAGGATCTTTTGTGCATTCACAGCAAAGATGTGAATGAAAGTAACTACCACTACATCTAACAGCAGTTTAACAATAACAGTGAGTTAGGTTTTGTAATGTTATATGTGATGGATGGCAGACAAGAAGCTATTTCCAGATGATTTCAATTTCTTACATCTTTTAGGTTCTAAACAGCTTTAGGTAACATTACAGCAAAAAAGAGTATAAGAATTCCAGCTTGGTTTGGGTTGGAAAGGATCTTATAGCTCATCTGCTCAGGAACAGTGACCATGTACCCTGGTACTCCCCCGTGGTGGTTTGGATCACAGTGGTTTCACTCTTCATCTGTTTTTCTTTGCCTTGGAAGCTCTTGTATCTGTATATGCATAGATATTTATATATTCAATAGCTGCTCTCTCAACCTGCTGGTTATGCTGTGCAGCATCATAGAAGTGCTAAGACTATCTTCCTGCTTCCAATTTCACGCTGCATTTGCACTTTCTAACTTCCAGTCCCTACATGCTTACCTCTCCTGTTTGATCAACTGAATGAGGAATACCAGCTTTTTAGCCAAATATTGTCCTAAGGTCTCTTGCAACCTGAAATCTAGGAGGAAGAGTGTTTGGAGGAGGGGTTGAAGCAATAGCTTTCTTTTCTTGTCTCCCCATGTACTTCTTCTCTTGCTCTGGTTTCTGTTTCCGGACTCTCATATTTGAGTTAGAGCTGAACCAAATGGTTGGTGTTAGAGATCCTGAGCACGTTTGCTGGTCGCTCAATTTTTCTGGCTTGCAGTCTCTTTGGAGTATTATTCCCTGTGAATAGGTCATTCACTCTGAACCACACAATCTTAACAGGAGATTTTTTAATGTCTTTCTGTAACCTTACTTTCTGCTACAGGCAAACCACAGGCACATCTCTCAAGAGTGTTGTTTGGTACACTACTTTGTCTAAACATTTTCCCACTGGATCTAATCCAGTCTGAGATCTCAACTGTCGTGAGAATGCAACAAATCATTCTGGGAAGTATGTAAATTTGCCCTTATTGGTCAAAGCAATATTTATGCACAGCCAGAACCACATGACAGAGGAGAAGGTCCTCTTGAACCCTGTTAGTAATATGTGCTAAAAAAATACCAGAGCTCCCAGTTTTTTTCTATGAGTAAACCACAAAACTACTGTTTGCTCCTTTGAACACCCCCTGATTTGAACATCATTGGAAAAAAGCCAGGAAAGCATCTGGAGTCAGCCCAGAAACATTTTTTATCTTCACTTTATTGATTCAAACAAACAAACAGGATACCCACAGAAAAAGCCTTTTCAGAAATGCGTATGTTCTTTGAAACAACATTTTAGGGCTTTACAATGAGTGCTTGAGATGTGGGGCCTACATGACAACTGCCAGGAGGGATCTGTCAAACATAAATGCCATAAGTGTACTTGCTCATTTTCAGACCTGCTTCAGATTAGCCTCAATCACTGCTCATTTCCTATACAGAAACATCCTGACATCTCCAAGGTATGTGGAAAGGAGCAGCTCTGCAAAGAGGTATATTTAGCAGTTTTCCAATGGAGTGGGTTGCACAGCACTCACACAGGGCAAATGACCAAGAAAATCTGCTGTTTCCATGGGCTGCTCTGAACAATCTGGAGCGGTGGATTTGTCTGCAACTGTAGCTGATGCTCAAGTTGCAAAATACAGCATTTAATACATAGCTGAAGGGAAGATCTAAGGTACTTGGATAACAGATGCTCTGTCAGGCAAAGAGTGAAGCCTGTTGGCAGGAATGCTGGTGTTGTTGCAGCCTGTTCTGCATGAACCTTGGAGGGTAAAATGTGTGTTCATTCCTCCATCTACTACTTTATCTTAGACAGCTAAAACCGTGACCTGGTTGCTACTGCCTCCAACTGCTGTTTCAGTTTGGGGTAGTGACAGGGAAGATGCTTTATGTACAGAATGAGACCTGTTTCAAAGTCCTAGAACATTTCATAGATAATAAGCTTGATCCTGAGCACAAAAAATATGGTGCATGGAAATAGAAATAAGAATGGCAGGAGGAAAGTCTGCTAAACCAAAAGGAAATCTTCCAACTGCAAAACAGCCTGTTTGACTTGTGTTGTTAGCAGCACCAGCTGGGTGTCAGTACTACAGCTGTTGCTTAAGTATGTCAGCATTAGCAAAGGCAGCAGTTTGTACATAAATACAGGGAATGCTGAGAAAGTGACACTATTAAATGTTTGTTGAATCTATGCTCAAACACAAGATCCTGTTCAAACTAGTTAAAGGGAAACCATCTTCTGTTGACTTGTCTTGCAGTACATGATCAATGCTGTGGGTGTATCCTTCAGCTGAAGAATGACTCGTTATGAACAGAAGGAATAAACTCTGATAATAAACATCATTTTTCAGGCTAGCACTGAAGAAGCTGGGAGCAGCTCTCATTTGCAAAACCTCATTAATTAATGCGATTCTGCCTATTTGCTTTTGCAGAGCTTTGGTGTTCAGCAGTCAGTGTTTAAGCTTCACTGCAGATGACAACTGTATTGGAATTTATTAATCACTGAATGAGTCACCTGTTCACCTGCATTGCTCAGTGTCTGAGCAATGCGATCAAGTTAAAAGATGACCCAAGTTTAGGGAAGATGAGCTAAATGTTACTTGTTTCAATCCATGCCAAATCCATAGTAGATAAGCCATTATATTTGCTAAATTATCCAAAGAAATGTCTGGTTATTTTTAAACACATTAGAAAATTAGGACCTGGAATGTCTTAAACACTGGTGAAATAGAGAGCAATTCAGTATTTCCAGTGCAAATTGGAAGGAAACTTCTTGGTTGGTTCTAACTGAAGTTGCTGGGGATGACATCTTCCAGTTTCAGAAAGATAAATCTCTTGGTAACTTTAGTGGATGGGAAGTGTTGCATGTGTCAGCAGTGAGGAGCTTACACACAAGTCTTCTGCTCCTGGAATGCACAGCTTTCATTTTCATAGTGCCACCCTCCTCCTCATGCTGGCTGTGGGTATTGTAACCAGCGCCTCTGAGCCAACCTGGGACACAGCAGAAAGCACTGAACTTTGTGTTTAGAAATTTTGCTGCTACAGTTCTGGTGCTGGGAACTCTCTCAGAGCAGCAAGGAGGCAGCATTGAAACTCTAACAGGAGGTGAAGCGCAAGTCAACAGAACGTTCTTGTTTTCCCTTTCATATGTCAGCAATTAATTGTAACAGTATCTTCAACACATAGTAAGCTGTGTTACGTGCAGGCCACTATACTTAGGTGGCAAAGAGTGAAGCAAGATGATGATATTGTCTGTCACAAAGGGCTTCTCTGCAGCAGTTTGCAGTCCTGTAGCAAAAAGTAGCAGCAGGTTGCCTGGACTTTGCCTGGTTATTATGGTTCACCAATACACTTGTATGTAGTAATTCTAATAATGTAATTGGCAAATAACTCTGCAAGAGATATATGTTAAATGGCTGTTGAAAATAGTGTTAGTGCCTAACCATTCTGCATGGAGCTTGTCTAATAACTTCTTCCAGTCAGACATCGGAAAAGTTGTTTGCTTCAGGCTAACAATAGCCCTTGCAGAGTTTGTTGTGTTTGGCTTCAATGGTCTGCTTTGGGAGTGCACTTTGAAAGAGAACTTCAAGAACTCTTGTCTTCCTAGAATGACAAAACTGGACTTCCATCATTAGTAAACAGTCCCAGTTTAGAACAGCCCTTTCCTATTAGATACTGCCTTTCCTATGATCCCAAAATCTTTTTGCTCTCTTTCTTGATTCTGATTTTATAGTTGGGAAAACAGAATAAAAGCTTGAGTCTTGCAAACAAAGGTTTGACATAGTAGACACTGTACACGTTCTTTTGTTATTTACCTGTTCAGCAGCAATTTCCTATGGCCAGCTCACTCCACTCCACTTACAATGCCATCCTGTGGTGCCTAAAGACTCAAAGAGCATGTGTGTTTAGATACTAGACATGCAGTCTGTGTGAACCTGGAACCAAAGCAATCACCTGCAGTTCATGACATGAATGCTCCTTCCCTTCAAATCAATACCAAATGAAAATGAATAGAGCTGGAATGTTGTTGCAGCCTATCAAACTGAATATTGCAATTAGCACACAGATTAACTCCTAAATCAGACAAGTTCTGTTTTGATCAGAGCCTGCAATACAAGTCTCCTTATTTATTGGTTAATAGCTCTATCCCATGGGAATTGGGATTGTGCATGTTCTGTCCTTCCTGCCATGGCTTAACTTGTTCTCAGAGTTGGATTCTGTGCACTCGAGTTGGAGCCTAACCAAATCAAATGATTCAAGAGGAAAATGGAAAACAGGACAAAATCCCCAGAGGATGCCTATGATCAGTAGCAACAGATGTGCTTTTCATAGAGATGCTGAGAGCATCTGCACTGCCTTCATCAGAGGCTGGAAGTATTACCTAGGCTGAATGTTATTGCATGGCTTTACAACTGTGTGACTCATTTCTCCAGTGATCACACTTTGGATCACAAACTTAAGGGCAAGATCTTGCTAAATGCCTGAAAAGGGGCCACTATGTGGCTGGATTATGTAAATAGAAGTGATACAAGAGACAATTCATGAGTCAGTGCATTCAGTACAGGCTTGCCTTTTCCAGACAGAAGGAGCAGTTGCATGATAACTGAATTGAGTATTAAGTGAAGCACCAGTCTGTGCTTCGCATAACACTTAGATTTTGTGCTTTATGCTGCTTTGCAGTATTCTGTTTAAAAGCCATGTGTGCCAAAAGCAATGCTTCAAATGAAAAAGCCATATGCATTTAAAACTGATTGAGCAAATCCGTTGAACTGATTTAGACACAGGCATTTTTAGGGTGTTTCGTTTTCTTTTGGTATAGAGCAAGAAAAAAGCGTTCTCCAGAAGAGTTTGGCAGAAGCTCAGCAGAAGAACCTCCTACCTCACCTGCTGACTTCAATTACAGTTAGCTTGTAGGGTCCCCATCAGGTGGACAACAGGTAGCAAACGATTGCTTTCCTGAACAGAGATGCACAGTAAAGCTTTGCATCTTCATCGGGCCTCTTAATTTTTGTGAGAGTTTAAGGGAACCCTACAAAAGGTAGGAATTTTATGGATTCCATCAGGAAGTATTTGGTGCTGTTTGAAGTCTAGAAGGACTATAAGGAAAACTCAAAGAACATTGAGGAAGTGCTTACTAGATAAAAAATGATTGTAGGAATAGTTTTAACTGGGAGGATAAGGGCAAAATACTTTGATAATTCGAGGCCAATGCTGGGACCTGTTGTAGTCTTGGAGAAATGAAGAATTCTCAAGCCCCTTACCTGCAAAGCTCCTTCTTGTCTGTTCTTGCCAAGCTTGGGATATTGTCTTCTGTTACAAGCTGCCTGTGAAATACCAAGGAAATACCAAAAGCTGTTGGCTGAGGAAAGTGCATCTCTGAATGTTGTCAGCTACTTCTTTAAACCATTATGGAGTTGTTCTGATCTTCAACACCAGCAACCCCAATGGAACATCCATTTTTCTATCAAGATGTTGGTCCTGCCAATGAAACCCTTATGATGTCTAACACCACTGGATGCTATCTCTCATGCAGATTGGAAGCTAGATAATTCTGTTTTGTATTTTCTTGATTTCAGCCCTGTGCCCAGGTGTTCTGCTGGACTGTTTTATTTAAATATTAAACCGCTGTAGAGTGGTTATTCCACGTTTTATTCCATGTTTTGTTCCACGTTGGGCTGTGAAATACAATATTCCTTAGTCTTTTGCTAGTTTCTTTTCACTTCATAAAGCAGCTTGGTTGAAGGATGCTACTGAAGTGTCAGTGTCTAATCCTCATTGGTCATAGAGAGTAAAAGCTGGAATTGAAGATTGAGTATCAGGTCCAGTGGCTTCTTTGTAGGCAGACAGAACTGATTTTTCTAGCGCAAAGAATTCCTCTAGAACCCAGCCAGAGAAAAGTTAAAATGCAATACACAGTGATTCCAGCTAAGCTGTCTGACAGAGGCTGTAATTGCTCTAATGAAAGATATTGCTTACAAAAGGAAAGCTGGAAAGGGTGTGGCTGCTCCAGCATTTAATTGCATGTTTAAATAAGGGATTAGATAATGAAGCAGCAGTGTCATGTAGGGGATGGAAGGAGGCACAAAGACAAAGCATCATTGCTATGGAACCTGGCTCTTCTCAACGTCAAAATTTCCTGTTTGTGTTGCTGTTAAAGTCAAAATAATCAAGGGAAGCCCCAATGAAGCGTAACCTGGCTGCAGGTCTAGGCATCAGAGTGGCTTTCCTGGCATTCCAGGCTTTTGGCATCAGCTCAACAGTAGGAATGATTGAGTAATCAGTAGAATTTCAGACATGTGTCATTGTCTCCCCCCAACAAAAATCACCACCAAACCAAAGCTGTAATAACAGCAGTGATGAGAGGATGACTCCCATGTTAGGTGATGGAAACTGATTATGGTCCACACCTTCCTCATCTTTCTAGAGAAGGATCTGTTTTCCTGCAGGCAAAATTTATCTTGCACTCCTTAGCCAGACCAAATAAGCAGCAGTGAAATCGTTGGTGTTCTGCATGTGGCGTTTGATTAAAGGTGAAGCCAAGTCTAGTTTGATTTGCTTTTAAATATAAGGATCTTGGTTTTCCTCCCTCAGAATCTAAAGGGATACAGTTCAGATTCTTGTAGCAGTGACTTCCAATAAATGTATTTCATAGCAGTCCATTTACTTCATCTTATTTACTATGAAGTAGATTTCCTTAGCCATATTTTTTTTTCAATCCTGATGTTTATAGGTGAGGCTCTAAGAAGAAATGAAGGCTCTTAATTTTTAGGGAAGCAGTTTGTTTTCAAGCTCATATCAATATATAAACTTAGTAAACTGCTTAGACAGTCAGAAGAGAATCTAGCAAAGAGTGTGTAGCACTTCTTCTGAACAAAGGTAACAACATGCGTGTACCACTCTCCGTGCTGAACTGCAGTTTTGAATCAACATTTATGTTCAAGCTACAGCTAGTACAAATAAAAATAACTTATCCAAATAAGGATGCTCTTGTCATTCATTGGATACAGTGGAACAAACAGCAAAGAAAGCCGGTTTTAGTGTATTTAACAGTGTTTCAGCAGTGTAAGTTCTGCTGTGATGTCCCCCTGTGTCATCCAGCCCCTCATCCCTTCTCTTGCCATTGTGGTACAGGTTTGATCACAGGAGATCTCATTCAGAATCCAGAAAGTTCCTGATGGGCAGTAATCCTATAATTGTTTTCCTCTTCCCTTAAAATCATGTAAGGAAATGGATTCCCACCTTTCCTCTATAACTTTACCAGGGCAATGGTGGAATCACCATCCCTGAAAGTGTTCACACACCGTGTAGACAAGGCCCTCAGTGACACAGGTTAGTGGTGGCCTTGGCAGTGCTGGGGAATGGTTGGACTTCATGAGCTTAAAGGTCTTTTCTGGAATCAACCTGGTTGATTCCATCAGTCTGTGACTTGCTGCAATTGCCATCAGTCTGCTTTCTCCAGCAGAGGAGCCTGTAACATGCTGCCCTCTCCTCAGTAACTGTAAGCCACTAAGAGAGGGCACTGTTGAAATTTCGAGTGTCTCAGTCAGTAACATCCCACTGACATGAGAAACATGACCCAGGAATGTGCAGCAAAAAACCTAAAAGAGGAAGGCAGTTAAACACGACACTCAGGCCTCTTTGTACATGACTTTTGCAGCACTACAGGATTCTTTGCATCAATCACAGTGTCAGTGGCAGACAGTGCAATGGTAGATTATCATGTGCTTGACTGGAGGGGAGAAAAAGAAAGAAATCAAAGAGAAAGGCTAACCATAGTAAAGGCCAGTTCCTGAAATTCAACACAACAGCTATGCTGGCAGTTGCTAATGGCTGTCACAGCTTCCCAGCCACCACCACTGAATCAATTCAGAGTATTTGAAAAATTACTTACTTCAACACTGAAAATATGTTTTTTTTTCAGCTTAGAATACATAAATTTGAATTGATCTGTATGATCTCTCTCTAAAAGTTCTGCCGCTCTCATATTGGGCAGATAATTCTTCAGGGGTTTGCCTTCCAGAAGAGCAAACTGCACGCTGGTTGGTTTGTTCCCTTTTCTGTACTCTGTCAGGAATCTCAGACTGCTTTGGGTTGAAGGGACCTTAAAGCTCAGCCAGTTCCAACCCCTGCCACGGGCAGGGACCCCTTCCATAGAGCAGCTTGCTCTAAGCCCTTGTGTCCAACCTGGCCTTGAGCACTGCCAGGGATGGGGCAGCCACAGCTTCTCTGGGCCATCACCCTGTGCCAGCGCCTCAGCACCCTCACAGGGAACAGCTGCTTCCTTATTCCTGAATCTCTCCTGTTTCAGTTTGAACCCATCACCCTTTGTCCTGTCATTACAGTCCCTGATGAAGAGTCCCTCTCCAGCATCCTTGTAGCCCCCTTCTGACACTGGAAGCTGCTCTGATAGCCCCATGCAGCTTCTCCAGGCTGAACAGCACCAATTTTCCCATCCTGTTGTACATGGAATCATTGTAAACAGCAATCTGCCGTAACCTAATGATGTAAAAGGTCAAATCACTTCAACTGAGATGGTATCTCAGGTATCTTTAGCTGGATTTTATCTCTGAGGGGAAAAAAAAATGTACAAAGCTTGGCACTGACTTAGTTTTCTAATTAAATGTTGATGTCAGCCTTCGTTTTTAAGATACCAGTTGTTGCCCAAGGAAGCAGAGAGCAGTCAGGATAACCAGTCACAAATGCACACACTAATTCACCTCCTGGAGGCATTGCGTTCTGAGGCCAAGTTGCTGGTATGATGTGGGAGGCACTGGCTCTCACTATGTGTTTGTGTAGAAGAATTTTCCATGACAGTTCACCTGTCTCTGTAGAATGCTAAGAGATGCTTTTTATTGAGGTAATCAGAAGGTCTTTATGAAAGGTGTCTTGTCAATGGCTTCATGGTGGTTTGGAAAGCTCCAGAGGATCAGCAGTTGCTTTTCCCATGGTTTGTTCTGATTTGGTTAACCTAGCCTGTTGCGCTATATAGCAGCAGCATTTAAGAGATTCAGCCAGTCATGTACTTCTGTACATGAACTGGCTGTTCAGGGTATCCTCATGGTATGATACTAACCTCTTCAGATTGCATGAAACTCTGCACTTGGGCTTTATAAAGAGTATTTCTGTTGCTGGAGATAGCAGCAAAATATGATGCCAGTTACTACAAGAATGCCTTAGGCTACTGTTGTTTTAAATCTGAGTCTTTAAACATGGTTACAAACATCTGTAAGTGGAATAACGTTTGAGTGCTGCAGGGGGAATCCCACAGGCTGGGTTTGTGTAGCTGTGGTCAGAGATGGAGCTTTATCTTGCAATCTAAACGTGCAGTTAATACAAAGCTTTAAACATGGCAATAATTCTCTTTCTAAGAATGAGCTTTTCCAGGTTTTTCTTGCCCTCTAATCATAAACCCCCATATTATCATTACATTATTTTCTTGAAATACTTCAGCACTTTTCAGCACATCAGTGGTCACATCTACATGTCACGCTGGCATAACAACAGATGTGCAGGGAGAGAAATGATGTACACCCGTAAAATTGAAGTTACCGGCTTGGATTTGCACCTCTAAGTCTGGAATTCCAGAACCTGTAGTTAACAGTGGGATCAAGGTCAAGTGTGAATGTCTTGAACTGTCCTTTTCGCTAGATCAGTGTCACAAAGGATGAAGCGATAATGTCAATCTCAATAAATCTGGTAGTCCTGGATGAGCAGCAGCATCATATTCCCTAGCTGCCTTGTGTCATGTATGGTAAAGAGCTCTTCTAAAGCAGATTTGTTACTTCTGTCCATTGCTTTAAGGCCACCATAGAGCACAGACAGGATTCTGCTCAAATCTGTCTTCCTTTGCTTCAGAATACTGTCTGTTCCACTGATCTCCCTCCATCTTTCCTGTGATGACTGGCAGGTGGCTGCTGCTGCTGCTGTTGTGCTGTACTGCGTCAGAGCATCTGATGCCTACATGATTACGCTGTGAGTATTCCTTAGCCTCCATTGCCTCCTCCTACTCCAGAACAAGTTGTCATTCTTCGGAGGACACAGGACAGGCAGGAGCCTGCCTCCTCCTTGACCTTTTGGATAGTTGACTTTCATGCAAGTATTGCAGATATGTTCTTCTGGAGAGAGCAAAGCATTCTTGATGCAATATTGCTGCCCCACACCAGAACCACCTATTGGAGAGGGCAGCAAAGTGGCATGCTAGTGTTTCTTGCAAACAGTCTCTGTCTTGGTGCCTTCCACTTCATGCAGGCTGGCACCACCATACCAGAGAGCAGATCTTGCCTAGGTTTGGTTATTTCCACCAACACTAAACACATTTTTGGTGGAGATTTTCTGCCTTTGCTGTTTACATGGAGGAAGCAAATGACAGCTCTGCTTTTTTCATTAAAGAAAGACCTGCCTAAGGGAAGGCAAGGGTGAAAGTGTGTTCTCTAGGACTTAGAAGAAACCAGGAAGAAAAACCCTCATGGTATTTGTTTTGAACCAGTTTCTGTAGTGGGTAAAAGCTGCTCTTCCAAAGGAAGCATGGACAGAAAGTACAGCTTTTTCTCAGTACGCACTGACTGAAACACCCATCGCAGGCTTCAGGCTTCACTTCCCTCTAGACCAGTGTTCTACAAAGCCCAGACATAATGAAAACAGGGTTACTTGGGGCTCCTTCTAAATTGTCGTTTTTGGTGGTTGTTGTTTCATTTTTCTTCTATCATGCATGAAAATACTCACTCTGTCAAGTCCCTGTTACCAAAATACTAGCAGGAGAGAATTTAAAATATTAATTATAAGCCACATGAACTATTTTTATACGTTTATACTGACATTTGCAACCCCATCACGCTTAACAGATCTCGGAAGTAGTAAGCTGTAAAATAGCATTTAAATGCAAAGCTACATGTATCTAGATCATAGGATCGTAGAATGGTTTGGGTTGGAAAGGACCTTAAGATCATCCNAACTAACACTTGATATTGTTACATGCATCCATGTTGTTACTGCTTAGCCAGAGGAACAAATTCAACACCTATTTGGTAAGAAGCCATTTTATAGACTCATAGAATGGATTGGGTTGGAAAGGACCTTAAGATCATCCAGTTCCAACCCCTGTCACGGGCAGGGACACCTCACACTAGATCATGGTACTCTTGTGCAGACAAATGTCCCCAAATCATACAGAACTGATTATTTTTGCAGTGAAAATGATTTCAGAATATTAAATGCACTACAGGTCTTACTTAGAAATTTATCTTGCAAAATGAAGAACTCATGTTTCCAGCAGGCGTTCACTAAGGTGCCTAATTATAGAAAACTAATATCTTAATGGATAATTACTAAAACTGGAAGCAGGTTCAGAAAGATCTTCTTCAGGCTCTTGGTAGTTGCACGAAACTATTTCCATTTAAAATAAACCTACCAGGTAGGATGGCAAGCAAAGGTTGTTTAGTGGGAACAACCCTTGTGAACATTTCAGAATCACAGGGCTGAACAAGACTAAAGTGACCCTTTTTTTTTGAGGGCTTCTGCCACTAAATAAATAGCAAAACACAGAAAGTTTCCAAAAGAATTTAATAAATAACGAGGTTCTTTTTTTGTACTGTATAAACTATAAATATACCATGCAGTCCTTTATAACTTAAAATAATTTACAGGCTGAGGTAGGGGGGTAGGAGGATGTTCTCAGGGGGTTTAGATGCACCTCAAGGTCTCCCTGACTTCCTGCTGAGCACACACACGCAGGCAGTGTCAATGCGGATGAACCTCCAGGCTGCCTGTTTGCCCTCCATGGTCAGCGCTTTGACAAAGGTGTGTGTGGTGGTGCAGTAAGAGTTCCAGTGCTTTGCATCGATCCCTCGGCACCCACTGGACACTGGCTTAGGATCCCTGCACTTGGTCTCAAAAAAGTACTGCTTAAAAACGTTGTTGTTAATATTGACTTCTCCCAACACTGTCACCTCTTTGCCTTTAATGTCAGTGGCTGTGGTCTTGTCCCCAACCCACATGCTGACACTGTCGCATACTGAGAACTCTCCCCGGTGTAACACAGGATGTGCAGTCCTCTTGGTCCTGGTAGTCCTGTTGAGAGCACCTGCACTGCTGAGAAATCCCATGTTGTGTCCTTGCCCTGACACTGGGGGAGGCTGTGTGCTGAACAGCACCCGTGGGGACCGGAATCGCCTCTTCTTAAAAACCTTGGGGTCCATGGTGATATTTATAGCTTCTCTTCTACTTATTGTCCAAGTAGAGTGGCCCTGGGATGTCTGTGGAGCTGCTTTGGGAATGTGGTGTCTGTTACTCCAGTGGGTATTGAGTGGGGAGTGTTCTGCAGGATACTCCAGTGGAACATTGTCCTCTGACTTTGGAGCTGCCTGTGTGCCGATCAAAAAAGCTATGATCAGAGTGTAGTACAGCATGGACATTACGCTATGCACCTAGAACAGAAGAAAAATGTAGTGTTACTGAAAGCCATGCTAACAATCAATTTATAAAATACCCAGGATCATACAAATTTCATCAGGTGTTCATGTGGGTGTGCTAGATGTCCAGCAGAGCCCATTCAGACAGCATAAATGTTCTTAGTAAAGTGAGAGCATTAGAAAATAAGAGCTAGATTATTATTAATTCCTCTGGTACTTGTTTTTAGAACACTGTTTCTGAAGCACTTGTTTGGTGTTATTAATGTGGAGGCCATATGGCATCAACATGTTCCCAAGAGTAAAATCTCTAGTGATGTTTGCAGCAACCTTCTTGGCCAGGGCTGGCCTCTTGGCTGTAAATACCCTGCAGAACAGTGAGAGTGGGAGCAGTCCCTTGGCTGAAATAATCGTCCATTCACTTCATTTGCCTGCAGAGGTGTCCTTAGGGCCAGGGTGGGGACCACCAAGCCAGTGCTTGTGGAAGGACAGGGGAGCCCGGCTGAATCCTGCCCTTATCAAGTGCTTATCTCCATTATGGACAGGTCCCACCCCTCTGGCAGGCTCAGCAGCTTCCAGCAGCCTCCATCTATCCCATCTGTCCTTTTGGGACGCAGCACATCACCACATTATGATTTTCAATAGATAAGGCTTGGGCTCCTTCCCGATGAGCTCAAGCATCCTATGTCACAAGGGCAGATGGGCTTTTGCCGTGTTCAAGCTTCCTCCTAGGACAAGTATGGGTATTACATAGGAGCACTGTTTGTGACAGGCTACTTCTGGGTTGGAACAGTGTAGCTAAAACCATTGTGCCCATAGTACTGGGAATTACGTATAGGGGAAACACCTTCCTTTTGTCAGTGTGCTATGAGCAAGAAGCTCCGCAGTGTCACTGCACAGCAGATCCAGTGCTAGTCTTCCTTCAAGCTGGGGAATATGCACCTCTGTTGGGTTTGGAAAAATGTAAGACCATATCGAAAACATTACTGAGAACAATTTAATGCAGCAGTAATACCTTGTTAGGTAACTATTGTGTTTTGCTTAATTCAGTCACTTGTTAACAAATCAGCAGCAGGCATCTTGGGAATAAAAAGGCATTCAGAAAGGACCCGAAATTGCAGTTAAGGGCAGATACTGTATTTCCTCTGCGAAGACTTCATAAGCAGAGACAGGATAAACAGACAAAAACTCCCCAGTGAGGCTCCTCCCCTGTCTCTGCCTTGTTTTGCCTGACATGTCTCAGCTGGCCTCGAATTAGGCTGTGTCCGGCCAGGAGGCAGACAGCTGTGCAGGGACTGGACAAACAGGGTTTTGTAAAGCAGGAATCAGGCTCTGCAGTTCCACTGTGATTTCCCAGCATGTTTTAATGTTTTTTCTGGGTGTGGGTCAATTACTGTTGAAGTTCACCCTTTCTGTTTGGCTTTCTCGGCCTAGAATCCCAAGCAGCACTGAAGTGCTCAACCAGGGCTTTAGCTTTGCTAGAGCACAATCTAGGAAATGCAGAACCCCTCAGATGTCACATAGGATCTTGTGTGGATAGTCTTAGATGAGCTGGAATAAAATAAACAGATGTGTTTGTGCAGGACTGGGACAGCATTTAGGAAACCGGGAGACGCCAGTTGAAGGTAGTGACTGAAGAGGGTGAAGATGCTACAGCGTCAACAGGAGAAGAGAAAGGCCAAAAGCAACATTAGCTGTTGTCTGTGCAACAGTTGGTGTGGAAGAACTGAGGGCAAAACGCTGACAAGGAGAATCAAATCTCTCCCACAGAGAAAATCTTTACTGTTCCAAAGCTACTTTAATTTGCTTAAAACAAGGCTGAGGATTGCTGCTTTCCCACATGCTGTTCATGCTTTAGCAGTCGTCATCACCCGTATAAGGAAATAGAGCTGGGTGTAGCTCAATAGCTTGTGCATGATGCAGAGAGTAACCCCTTGTTCTGCAACCAAATTAAAGTCAGATGGTTCATTACATCTCTAAAGAGTTTGCTTTCCCCACAGCAATGTTAATGGAAAAGGTTTGCATAACAAAATCCAGGCACAATTTAGGACTGCCAATAGCAGCCTCAACCTACTGTGTTCAGACATAAGCCCTTTTTTTTTCCTGATTTCCTTCTATAGGAAAGAGCTGTTTCTGGTTTTGTGCTACACAAGATTCACTGGTCTAAAATGCAGATAGAGAATCATAAAATCAATGTGGATTCAAAACTGGATTCTAAAATGCATCTATCGCCATTCTCTGAGTTTCTGATGTCGCATATGTTAAGATTATTGCTTTAAAGCCATTAACACAAAATCAGAAGGCTCTTGCCTGCTTTTTTGGGGGAGGTTTTTTGGGTTTTTTAAGTTTTGTTGATTCTGTGGCTGGTAGTCCATGGGTATCTGCAAAATTGGTTACAAAGGTTATCACAGGCACTTCAGTGCCACTACAACTACTAAAACAGAGGATGTTTAATGACAATGGTGACTTTGAAGTGTCCTATCTCATTGTAAGTAACCATTACCCACAAAAGACTTGATGTCTGGAGACAGAATAAAAGAAGACAGAAGAAATTCCCATTCTAGCCAGACAACAGGTAGCTAGTGGGTATCTTTGAAGCAACATGCTTTACAAAGTCCAAGACCTAAACTTTTCAAACAATAAGAGCATTAATTGCAAACTTCTCTCATCTTCATCCTTTAGAAGACAGACCACTGATTTTTGACGTTCAAGGTAATGTCTTTTTTTTCCCCACCTGTATGTTCATAGAATCATAGACTGATTTGTGTTGGAAAGGACCTTAAGATTATGCAGCTCCAAGCCCCTGCCATGGGCAGGGACGCCTTGCACTAGACCATTGCTGAAGGCTCTCTCCAACCTGGCCTTGAACACTACCAGGGATGGAGCATGATGGTCAAGTTGTCGTTTAAACACTTTTCCTGGTAGTATCTGTTAAGGCTGCACTCTGATAATGGTACTAGGAGATTTCCCCCTCTGTGTGTGTTGTGCTTACCTCAGAGTGTACTGCACAGAAAGCTGCTCCCCCAGCAAGATGTTTATTTCATCCAGATGCTGCGTTGGGGTTGGCTGCTTCATGCCATCGGGCGCAGTCTGGGAGTTGCTTATTCTGCCATTCCACTAGATGCAGAAGTATTTGTTTCAATAATTAGCCACCAAAGAAGTGTTTTCAGTAGCATTCCCCACTTGACAGCAGTAGAGGGACAAATCCACTTGTTTGAACTATGCCTTTTGCACTTAGAGTGTTGAGGTTGTCTAAAGTGTGGCTCTCAGCTTTCAAGAGCAGCATCTGCTGATGTTACCGTCTGAGCTCTGTTTTCACAGTAGCAGTAGGCATAGGAGGGCTCATACCCCCCAGCATCTTTGTCTGGGAAGCAAGTCTGATTACAAGCCACAAGTTGTGTGCCAGTTAACGCAGCCAGTGTAAACCTCAGTGGCTCCTCTGCTTGCTTGTCCAGATTGGTCTAACCAGCAGCACCACCAGCCCTGTGTCCTTCTTCTGTCACTGTACCTTAAAATAGTGTATGGCAGTTGTCAGTACTCAAACACTCAAAACCAGAGATGTTTCTAGTACCTGCAGAAGAACTTACCTATGCCCTGTCCCCAAATCTCCTATGCACACATCTCATTATGCAGTTTGTGCCCCATGCTTTCTCTTTCTTTAGATGCCTCTAATGGTGGAAGTCCTTTAGAGGCCCGGAGGGAGGGTTACCGACTCTGCATAGAGGTACCTCTATGCAGGGTACTATGTATAGTACCCTGCAGTCTACAGTGAAAAGGAACTTCTGTTTCTCATGAGAGTTTTGTCAGCCAGTATGGTAACATCATCAGTGTTTGTAATACTCCACATGAGATACCAGCTACCTACAAGCTAGTTCCAGCCTCCCCTGTCCCCCATCGCTGCTTAAGCTGTATTAAGAAACGCAGTTGTGAAGTTGGCTGGCTTGTGTTGTAGTAATGTTACATTCATTTAGTGAAAGTGAGTGGAGGAGAACAGCAAGTGTGCAGCTTAGCAAACAAGAGTAAAAGCATCTCCCAGGTTGTCCAGAGATAGTAACTGGACTCTGCTGATTGTTTGGAACATTAGTTCCTCTTGAGCAATTTCAGAAGAGTGCTGAGAGTCTGTTTCAAAGGGGAGATGATGCCTGAGATCTTTCATTCATACATGGAAAAAGTAAATTCTAAGCTCCTATGGTGCCAGAGAAGGAGACTGCATGTTAAAAGCCTGCTTTTCCCTTATCCACCAACACTGTAACTCCATCACAGAAGGCCACCAAATTTGTTGGCACAATTTGCTCTTAGTGAAACCATGTTGGTTGTCACCAATCACCTCCTTATATTCCATGTGCCTTAGCATATTTTCCAGGAGGACGTGTTCCATGATCTTGCTGGGCACCGAAGTGAGGCTGACTGTCCTCTAGTTCCCTGTGTCTTCCTTGTTTCCCTTTTAAAACTGGGAGTTATGTTTCCCCTTTTCCTATCAGTGGGACCTTTACCAGCCTGCCATGACTTCTCCAATACAATGGATAGTGGGTTGGAAACTGTATTTGCCAGCTCCCTTGGGACCTGTGGATGCATCTCATCCCATGGACTTGTGCACCTTCATAGTCCTTAGATAGTCTCAAACCTGGCCCCAAATCAAAGGAAAACCATTATTGTCAGGCTGATGCTTTCTCAGCAGAGTACATTTTCAGTTGTAAATTCATGAATGCTGTTGACAGCGATAGAAATAATATTTCATTAACTATACATATTTAGATAGTTCATCTGTTACCTTTAATACGATAAATAAGGGTTGGATAAGGTGCTTCTGCACTGTACAAGATCCTGCTGGATTCTGTGCAGAGATTTGTATGTTTGCTGAGTACACACTGCTGACACCAAAGCATGAAATGGGCTTCGTTTATACCTGCACAATGTCTGTCCACAGGCAAGCTGCCTGCCAGGAGCCAAATCCAAGCTACTTTGCTTCTTAAAATCTAACAGAAATCTCCCAAGGCCATTTCCATGCAGTGCAGGGCACAGGAGTCAGTGTTAGCAGCTCACTGTATCCCACCATGCACCACTTCTGCGAGGATGTGTATAAGGAGAGCAGCTCTTCCCTGTGAGGGTGCTGAGGCGCTGGCCCAGGGTGATGGCCCAGAGAAGCTGTGGCTGCCCCATCCCTGGCAGTGCTCAAGGCCAGGTTGGACACAGGGGCTTGGAGCAAGCTGCTCCAGTGGAAGGGGTCCCTGCCCGGGGCAGGGGTTGGAGCTGGAGGAGCTTTAAGGTCCCTTCCAACACAAACCAGTCTGGGATTCTGTATGTGGCCACTGTTTGGATTTGCTGCTGTCTGGAGATCTTGGCTTGTGTTCTACTCATGTACCTGTGTGCTTGGAGTGTTCAAGCATTAAGCTTGAATGAAGTAATTCAGGTATTAAGCCAGTTACAGTGATAGGAATATGTAAGAAAAGTCAAAGTTCTAAAATCCAAAGCTTCATGCTACCAGCCTCAGAATGTGGTATTCCTGCAAGAATATACTAGTAAAGTAATAACCCTTTCAGTGGACTCCTGACAGTTCAGTAACAGTAATGAGAGAGCTATAATACGTTGGCCACTGCCAAAAATAATCCAACAACTTTTCCGACTGTTCTGCCACCCTGAGAAAACACTGCTTCAGCTCCAACTGGCTGCTTTTTAACCACAAAAGAGTTATTTTCAGCAGGACTCTCTCTTTTTTTTGTGTGTGTGTGTTCCTTTACTGAATTCCCGGATTCCTGGTTATGGTGGAATCCAGTAAATGATGCAGTGTTATTCAAATGATGCTGAAGGCAGCATCTATATACTATTCCTTTCCTACCTACCATTCCCAGAGATTAAGACGATGTTCTACTGAAGTATTTCTTCATCATTTACATGCATTCAGGATTATAGACCCGGAGGGGATAAAAAACCCCACTTCATTCTTAATTCTTAGTCTCGACACATATAGCAGGAGTTGGGGCACACCATAAATATGTGAAATGCTGTTTGCACATGAATTCTTTATGAGGGTTCACAGTAAACCACAGTATTTACCAACTCATCTAAGGGCTGTCTGAAAAAGCTAGTAATTGAATTATAGATGGTCAGTTTGTTTACTTGTTTGGCAGTCACACAATGGAGAGGCCGCTAGTAAAAGCTGGAAAGTCTCAAAGCAATGTTGCAAGGTGCTGAATGGGAGTGGAGAAATGAGCCCTACCAAAAAGTGAGTGGTTCTGTGTCTTGAAAACTTGCTTGCAGGCACCTTGAAGGGAAACAAATGCCAAACAAAACAAGTATAGAGAGGGGATCCCTATTTCTTTAAACAATTCTCCTGCAGAATCTGAGGAAGAACAGATGAAAAGGGTTACATTGCCTGAAAACTTACTTAGAACTGATAATTCATTGAATTTACTAAATAAATTGCTTCCAATAACAATAGCCATGCTTAAAATCACTGCCAGATCTCTGTTCCATGTAACCCCCGAGACCTGTACCTCTTGATTCCAGATCGATTGCAGTTCAGTCTACTGGACTGTTAGTAACTGGGCTGTAAAGCATATAAAGATATATGTTAGAGTTCGGGAATTCCAAGAGCAGGTTGACACTCCTTTGTGAAAACTGCCATTGAGTTTTGGCATCTCTGTTTTTCCTAGAATACAGAAATACAACTCTTTTAAACCTGGAAGCATTGGTAAAGTAGCATTACAGTAGGGAAAAAAAGAGTGTATAGTGTTAAGGTAGTTCTGTTTCATGAACTGGAAATACAGTACGGAAGGTGGGACTCCTCTTTTTCCCCTGAACACTGAACAGTTCAGCTTTTCACTTCAAGAACATTCATGTTTTAGTTTAACTTAAAGAAAGCAGAGGTTTGATTTACAGCAACAACTCCAGCAGATCAATAGTGCTGATGTTTGACCAGCATACACTCTACCCTTGGGTGATCAGCTCTGTGAGAACAAAGCACATCTCTCACAATCCTGATGCTGAAATAGCTTTTCTGGGAGTTCTGTCTTGAACAGAAGTGACTGGACTTAACCTCGGAGGGTCCCCTCTAGTTACATGTTCTTCTAAAAGCAGCTGTTTTCACAGAATAATATTATATATACTTGATGGTAACTGGAAAAAGCACCAGATTTGCTCCATTTCAGAGGTATTTTTACAGTTGTGTTTGAAGTGGATTGATTTTTGCTTGTTCATTGACTTGACAGGAAAGCCTGGGGGAGACAGATGAAAAGCTGCTACTTGAATTTTACTTGAAAAACATGTAATTACATGTCAGAGTTCGTGGTCATACTTGACCATGATGTCATGAACAATGGACAACTTTTCAGTAAGGAAACTGGCTCTGGGGCTTGTAAGAACTTCGCAGTATCTGTCAGTCCCGGGTCATTGGGATCACTCTGAGAAAAGACATCCCTAATCTTAAAACAGTTTTCTTTTTTTTACCTATATATTTAAGTCTTAAAGGAACATGAATTCTAGTAATTCAGCAGAAATTGCAGTCTCATTATACTGTCTTGTTTAAACTAGGAACAGTACGAAGAAACCAGTTACCCAGGCCTTCTGCAGGATCAATAATGATGCTGGTTTTTTATACAGTGTGGTACCTCAGGAGCAGTTGTTGTGAGGCAAAGCAGAATGGTTTAGTCATGACTAAGAACAGTAGAAGTTTTAGCCACAAGTGTATGCAAAGCTGCGCCGCTGACAGTCAGCCAGCGCTTTGATAGCTATAACCTGTAAGATTTAGCTTACAAATACTGTGTTAATACATCAGAAGACTCCTACTATCAAATCACAGTCTTCTCCTTTAGGGCAAATCATAGAACCATGGAATGGCTTGGCCTTGGGAAGGGACCTTAAAGCTCACCCAGTTCCAAGCCCTGCCACAGGCAGAGACCCCTTCCATAGAGCAGCTTGCTCCAAGCCCCTGTGTCCAACCTGGCCTTGAGCACTGCCAGGGATGGGGCAGCCACAGCTTCTCTGGGCCATCACCCTGTGCCAGCACCTCAGCACCCTCACAGGGAACAGCTTCTGCCTCAGAGCTCAGCTCAGGCTCCCCTCTGGCAGGTTCAAGCCATTCCCCTTGTCTTGCCCCTACAGGATCTTGTTCAAAGCTCCTTTCCAGCTGCCTTATAGGCCCCTTTGAGTATTGGGAGGCTTCTGTAAGATCTTCCCGGAGCGTTTTTATCCTTTCCTAGTGTTGGTATATTGGCTGAGTCCTCCAAATGCTGTAAACTGAAAAAAGGGACTCAGTCACTGTCCTGGGTTCAGCAGTAGCAGTTGTTTTTCTCTTTCTTAGTAGCTGGTGCAGTGCTGTGTTGACTTTCAGCCTGCGAACAGCGCTGATAACACCGATGTTTTTAGTTGTTGCTCAGTAATGTTTACTTTGACCAAGGACTTCGAGTCTTGTGCTCTGCCAGGGAGGAGGAGAAGCCAGGAGGAAGCAGAGACAGGACACCTGACCCAAACTGGCCAAAGGGGTATTCCATACCCCAGTACGTCATGCCCAGGATGTAGAACTGGGGGCAGTTACCCAGAAGGGCTAGATCACTGCTCTGGTCAGGCTGGGTATTGGTCGGCAGGTGGTAAGCGTATTCTCTCCCCTCATTATTTCCCTTATCATTATTATTATTGGTGGTAGTAGCAGTGGTTTGTGTTATACCTTAGTTACTGGACTGCTTTTATCTCAACCCATGGGAGTTACATTCTTTTGATTCTCCTCCCCATTCCTCTGGGAGGAGGGGGAAGAAGGATGGGGGGGAGCGAGTAAGCGGCTGCATGGTTCTGAGCTTCTGGCTGGGCTTAAACAACAGCAGAAACTAATAGTAAGACTGCACTATGGCAGAATTTAGTGCACATTCTCTTGAAACAGGTTAAACAAATGTGCTTTTTTGATAGGATGGTAGCTTACTTTCCATTAATAAACACAGTGAACTCTAAGGATATGAAACTTTTCAGTTTTCAGCCCAATTTGTTTTCCAGTTCCCTTTTGCTGACAGCATGATGCACGTGTATATTGCCACATGCTTCTGCCAAACATGAATGAGGATGGAATGGGCAGGAAAAATTACTTCATTAATAGTTTGTTAGAGTTTAATATGCACTCTATTAAAAGTATGTAATTGCATCAGGTCAGATTGGAATGTTGCTTTCCTTGAAGAGGTTCCTTTGAGGTTTTTTTCTTAGCATTTTACATGTTTGTAAATATTACAGTATTGCATTGTGAAAACTTATGATGTGATACTTGAAAGACCAAGGATATGAATAAAAACCTTGTGGAGCAACCCATATTTAAAGCCATACTGCTGTGTTACAGTTTTATCAGCACAAAGTGAAAACTAAAGTCCAAGCCTGGATTTTTTACCAGGACATCTCTGACACCTCTTGTAATCACTGTCACAGGACTAAACAGGTGAGAGCATCCTCAGCTTGTGCAAGTGCTCCTGCCTGAATTGAGGGAACAAAACCTTCAAAACTGCCTTGGCAAGCCTTTTAGTTGTTTGCTGTCCACAATGCACTAACACAGCTTTCATTATGTTTAGGTCTTTATTCTAGATAGTTACTCTTTGCTTCATGCAGGGTACTGGTTAGGCTGCTAGAGCCCAGAAATCAATGATTATGCTTTATTCAGGAATGATAAAAGAAGTTCATAGTCCGTAGGGTTTGACTGAGCAATGAAGTTTGTGCAGTTCTTTCCAAAGACACATTATGAGGCATGTATGCTGTGCTGGGGCTACTGGTAGCAGATGGTGTGTAGCCAGTAAACTACTGCTTGTTTTCTAGTGTTACTTGCAGTGATGGATGATGTGCTTGGCTGTCTCTGCAGCAATGGGATCATGGAGGTCATCACCAGAATAAGCAACAAGCAGTAGTTTTATCTTGTTGCTTCTGGTAGTAGGAAAGAAATGAGTGTTGCAGATGCTGGTGAAGTTGCTGTTCAAGGGAAGGGGTTTGCTGGCACATCTTCCTCACCTAAACACTTCAACAGGTCTATAGATTAGAATTTAGCAGTTGTAGTTCTGGGAACAAATTTCTGAGCCCTGTGAGGCCTTTAAGGGAATCTTTAAGCTGTTGTGACTAAGAACAGGATCAGAGGCTCTGCATTTCAGCTCTCCCTTGAGCTCAGCTGATGAGCAAGAATATAGGTATTTCTGATGGACCTAAGATTTCATTCTTCTATATTTGCAGTGATTCATCCTGTGAAGAGCAGCTTTATGCTGAAGAGCCAGTTGGAAGCTGCCTGTGTCTCATACACTTCCTTTTGTTCTAAATGTCTCCAGTACTGAAATGTTCCTATGAGTATTTCTAGGGAGAGCAATAGACTGAGAGAAATACTGCCCTGCAGCGATGAGCATGTATCACATCAATGTGATCATTGTCATCACAGGATGTGCAACAAATATCCACATCTAGATTTCTGACTCAAGCTTAGTGTAGGCAAGGGTAATGACAAGAATATTTGATAGCATGTGATGCATCTCTCTGTTTGGGGTACTTAAGGGAAAACAGAACTGTGAGTCTAGACCTGGAGGAAGGGGATTCACCAAATCAGAAACTGGTAAAGCTTTGGAAAACACTTTTTAGGGCTTATTTTATACTTATTGGGGCATAAGTAATGGGAATGGCTTATTTGCAACAGATTAATTTTATCTTTTCTACCCTCCTGAACCAATACCTAAATTTCTCAATTCCTTCTCTGCAGAGAAGCCTCAAAAGAGGAAAGCAAGTCCAAGTCTCTTGCCTATCACTTTCATTGACACCACATTCCCTCAGAGCACTGGGTGCCGAGTGAAGGGACCTGATGGGAGAGATCAGCCTGCAGCAACAGATGTGGTTTCTTGCCAAAGATAATACTTGCGACACAGGACAAGCACCGCTCAGCTTTAAAATACTCACTTTGCAACTACTGAATTTTAAAACATAATCAAGGCTTCTGTTTCTAAGAAAGTAATGCTTGGCATCATGATATTCCAACTCATAGATTATACTCATAGACTCATAGAATCATAGAATAGTTAGGGTTGGAAAGGACCTTGAGATCATCCAGTTCCAACCCCCCTGCCGTAGGCAGGGACACCTCACACTAAACCATGCCAGTCAAGGCTTCATCCAGTCTGGCCTTGAACACCACCAGGGATGGAGCATTCACAACTTCCTTGGGCAAGCCATTCCTGTGCCTCACCACCCTAACAGGAAAGAATTTCTTCTTTATATCCAATCTAAACCTCCCTGTTTAATTTTAACCCATTACCCCTTGTCCTGTCACTCATGGGAATTCAGTCATCAGCAGTTATCTGAACTGTAGCTTCTTTTTGGAAAGCAATATATGGTTTTCAGGTCATGATGACCATAAGCAGCAAAAACCTGCCGTTAGATGCAGCTCTTACTGTGAGAGATGGGTTGTTAGTACAGTGTTAAACATGCACAGAGCATCCTGACAGGAGAGAAAATTTTATCCTATTGTAGATAAAGGTGACAGACTGACAGTCAGAAATTGCCTCTTTCAGGATAAAAATCTCTTTGGATTTAGTGAAGGAAAAATGAAATAATGGTCACTTATCAAAACCAGTGAGAAATCTCTCAGAAAATAAATGACAGAGAACAGCTTTAGAAGGAGCAGGTGAATCTGGTTCTCCTGGAGTCAGTGGGCTCAATGGCATAAAGGTGGTAAAATTAAATGAGCTGGAAATGAAAATGCTGGTTAGAAATATGTTACCTGAGCATACTATGGTTGTATATCACCCCTATATTATCATCTGTAAAGGAAACCCTAAAGTAATGAATCACATGTGATGATTACTTTGGAACTTTCAACATAGGCTTCAAACTGTATATATATATATTTTATAGGACTCCAGAGTTTCATAAATCCTAATTCACAGGCACGAAGGAGTAACTAAAGATCTCAGACACTAACTGACAGGATTGCTACTGCACCAAATGAGGATAAATCCATCTCACCCATATAAAGTTGGTTGCCTTTGGGGTCTATGAAAACATGGCTCCATCCTACCCAACCAAGTATTGGCCAGCATGGAAGGTTGCTGCTCACCTGCATTTCCTGTCCAAGCACAAGGAACCCTTCCATGTGCTGCTTAAAGCAGCAAGTCCAAAGAACTGCATGAAGGTGGGTTCATGACCTATCCTCCTCTCCCTTTACAGCTTTCCCAGATGGATCTTGAGCTATTTTATGGAAGTGTCTAGCTTACTGTAGTTGATCCTGAGGTTTCCAATACAAAATGACCAGAAATGAAAGAACTGGACTTTGAGAGTGTATGAAAATCAAACTGAAATTCATCTGGGACAGAAAAGTATGAAGTTAATCAGTTTGCAAGATTACTATCCCATCTTACAGCCAAAAGTAGTTAAGGCAGAAAAATACAGTATCTTTAAGTGCCAATAAACTTTTCCAACTAGTGATCTTATTCCAGCTATTCAGAAGGGAATATAAATCCTGCTGCTTGTCCAAACCCTGATTAATAAGAATCAGCTGAATCCTAACACTGATACCAGCATTTAATTTTGACTCAAGCTCATGATTTCCATTTTTGTTGTCCTCTTTCACTATTTTTTTTCTACCACTGTACAAAGAAATCTGAAGCGAATGAGGTTCTTAGCAATTGTAGTGTAGTGAGAAGATAAAAATGAGCTGGCGTGTCATGATCAGATTCCCAAAGATAGATTTGTTAGAATCATGGAATGGTTTGTGTTGGGAAGGGACCTTAAAGCTCATCCAGTCCCTGCCCCCTGCCATGGGCAAGGATGCCTTCCACTGGAGCAGCTTGCTCCAAGCCCCTGTGTCCAACCTGGCCTTGAGCACTGCCAGGGATGGGGCAGCCACAGCTTCTCTGGGCCATCACCCTGTGCCNCAACCCCTGCCATGGGCAAGGACCCCTTCCACTGGAGCAGCTTGCTCCAAGCCCCTGTGTCCAACCTGGCCTTGAGCACTGCCAGGGATGGGGCAGCCACAGCTTCTCTGGGCCATCACCCTGTGCCAGCGCCTCAGCACCCTCACAGGGAGGAGCTTCTGCCTAAGATCTGACCGTCATCTGTGATGTATCTCTAGATCTTGAATTTGGGGTATTCTTCCCTATTTCTAAATCTATTTTACCTTCATGAGACCTGTGGAATTCTGTTACCTTCTTAGTGATTGAATTCTCTCGCTAATGATTTACTTTACATGGCAATATTGAAATCTTGACAAGAAAACTCATGTCAGTCAAATTCATTCTACCTTATTGTAACTACATTTAACTCATTTTGTTAGAAGTCCACATAAGGTATGGGAATAATACTTTAAATTAAATATTAATACTTTCCCTTAAATCAACATGCCCCGAGTTGAACTGAATGCATAAACAACAAGTAATTGGGCAGTTGCTCTTTAGTGGTTTGATTTTTATATACTTTGACATATCCTGTAAATGTGAGAAATATGTCATTTCTGGATGACTACTGGACATACGCAGTGGACAGCAGTGAGCTGTGTCCTCCTACGCATGAGCTGACATGCAAAAATTGGGCAGGTATTTGTATATCTCCTCACTGCAAAGCCTGAGCGCGTTGTGAAGATTGTGAAGATGTAGTGATGCTCAAACCCCTCTACTCCACATGCCCTTCCCATTCAATTTGTGTTCAAAACAGTTTCCTTAGAATTTCTAAGTTCTCTGATACAGAGATGTGAAATATGGTGGGTTTTGTCTTATACGCTAAGCAAATGTTTGAGTTGTGGGCAAGAAAAGCCTAGTAATGTTAAAATTGGAAGTTCCTAAAGAGGTGGAAAAAAAGGGTTTTTTTCACTCTGACCCTTTAAAATCTGGTACAATTTTGACATAAGAGGGTAAAGTCTCCTAGGAACAGGGTCTGGAGTAGAGCTTGTCCACAACAAAATATGCAAATGATGCCTTATAAAACAACGTCAACCAGAGAAACACTGAAAGGGTTACACAGAAATCTGTGTAACTGTTGTAATGTTCCCTAGAAGCACAAGTAGTTCCTAACAAGAGAAATGAAAGTCTCCTGACATCTAGGGTAGTTTACCAAGGAAAACACAAGGATCTTAGGATTGCTTAGACCTTTAAGCCACCTTTGTTCCTATACTTCAGCTCATTTGGACATGATCAGAAAAAGAAAGCAAACAAATAGGATTCCATCTTTGCATTCTAGCACTTAATGCTGCATCATTTTCTATGAAGAGACAGAGCTGTTGTGTAGACGGTGGGGGTGCTGCAGGAATTCTTGCCCATGTGCTTTCATACTTCTTATGTTTATCCTCAGGATTTACTTAGGATTAAAGTAAGGTTTGTGTGTAAATGTGTTGACATTATGCAAAAGGCTCTGCACCTCTATTTTTTTTGCCTGTTTGTTTTCTGTTCTGAAGTGTGTTAAGCCTAGAGGATTGCTTTGATTAATTGGCAGGAGAGTAAACCATTGCAAAGCTGATCTGCGGAAGTTTTCAGGATGCTGGGAAATAGAACCTATTTGTTTGTGCTCTTTTATTTGCCTTTTTATCCTCATTTGTTTATTGTATTTTTGCATGTGCATGACTCAAGTGGTAGAAAAACAAGTGTGTTTTCATGAGTGTTTGTAACCCATATGAGTTCCAGATCCTTTTCTCTTTACATAATCCTTTTTTGTATCTTTTTTCATGGAACGCGTAGATGAAAAAGCAGTGGGAGAATGGAATTGGCATTCCCAAGTCCAGCCTGTGACTGCTACTATGACTAGGTGCCGATAGGCACTTGCATTCCATCAGGGCTGGACAGAGCTGTGCATTCCCTGTCTAAACAGAGTTGCTCTTCTGGACATCAGTTGGGCTTGTTTGATACTGTTTGCTGGGCAGCACACTCAAGTACCAAGCAATATATTCCTGGCACCAAATGTCTGTTCCACATGCTTTCTGACTGCAGCCTCTCCTTATCTGCAAGTCTTCCTGCCTTCGCCTTCTCCTTCTACACATTGAGACCCGCTGCCTCAGAGTTGCTGCCCCACCTGAGCTTTGCTGCAGTGCACGCTGGACCTCTTGTCTTAAGCATCTTGGCTTTCATCTTCTGTGGAAGGTATTTACACTTTACTGTATTAATACATTGCAAAGTGTCTCTTAATGCTAGACAACTGCTGGCAAGCACGAAGAGAGGTAGTAACAAAATACAGTGGATTCTGTACATTAGAAACAGAATATATATTCAGAAAAAAGAATTCAAACTGCATTTCCTTGCACTGAATTAAGCAAGTATAGTGTCTTGATTTAGGAGATTGCTGCATTCCTATGCTCTGAAAATCTCAGCTCTGCTTTAGTTGACACACTGACACTAAACCTATGATGGCAGAAAACCAGGCCGATCTCCTGCACTATGCAAAGTTCCCAGCATCCTGAGTGTGTCAGGCAGCTGCTGCACCAAAAAAAAAATCAAAAAAATCTAACTAATGCTCCTCTAGAGCAAAGAGAGCTTGAACCGGGTCCATATTTTAGCTGTATTGTGTGGGCTTCTGGGAGCAGACCCAGTGAGCAGTGGGTGAGTAGGAATTTTCTCTCTTTGTATTATGTCAGAGTTTGAAGGCAGGCAGCTGCTGTGAATGTTTTAAGACAGGAGGTTTTTCTTTCCTAACCAGACACTTAAGGTGAAATATAAATGTGAGAAGAGATTTGTCTGAATCTTGAACCAATGGCCTCTGGAGCCTGAGCGCTCTGCAACATCCTTACCTCACAGAAAGCTTGCTGACAATCATCAGTGCAATGTACAGAGAAGTGACTGATGATACAGAGTGCAAGATGTCCTCCCTGGCTGGGAGGCTGCCGCTGTCTCTGAGATAAATGCCTGTGTCTTTGAACAGTTCTGGTCGTACACTTAAACAGAAAAGTGCTTGTAAAGAAAAGATTGATCCTTTCTTGTACTTTTCACTCCCTTTATATGTGGATATCCTTTAAGCAAAGAATGAAGTGCAAAGAAGTTTAAATGAAGTTCAGGCTTCAGCAACCTCTGCTTATGAACAGGAAACTGGGAGTTGGACTAACCTGTCAGCCTTGACAATTCTTGAAAGTCTCCATTTGGTAACACACTCATGTTAGGAACATTCGTGGGGTTCTTACATGTTCATTTTCTGCTTGCTGGCATCATCTGATTGTTGAATGCATTTTTTGCTGCAGTCAGAAAGTATAATATAGAAGAGGTATCTCTTTCCTTTTAATCGGGCACTTGAATGTTTCTACCACTCCTAGAACTCTTTGGCCTTGTTGTAAATCTGAATAAATCTAAATGCCTGAATAGCAAAGCAATGCTGATTGCTGATGTCATCACACATCTTTACACTCTTCACTCTTCACCTTCCCATGGGGTTCACTGACTTCCCTATTAGAGAGAGTTTGAAATGTGGGACTTCCAATAAAGGTAGTCCAGGGTTAGAAGATTACTATTACTGTGTTTACCAGTGTATTATTTTCCTTGCTGTCTTTTACTATGGAATCATAGAATGATTTGTGTTGGAAGGGACCTTGAAGATGGGCAGGAACACCTTCTATTAGATCAGGTTATTTTTTTATATTATTATTATTAGGTATGCACCTTTATTATTTCCATCAATAGACTGAACTTGTAAGCTCTTGGAAATGGGCTACATGGTTGTAACAAGGTTTCTCACCTACATTGATCAGAACAATCTTGCAGAAGCTGATCATACCAAAACTTCTCTTAGTTCTGTATCACATCCCTTATAGAAGATATCAGAGAAGGAGTCGGAGTAGGAAGAGGCACTTCTGAAAGCTGTGGAATGGTAACTTGCTATAGGAATAAGAAGCTACAGAAATAATAACTTGTAAATAATATTTGAAGGCTATAGCTGGTTAAGTGCAATACAGCTTGAAGTTCAGATCCTGCTTCGTCAGTTTAGTAAGGGAAATGGGGGTTGAAACTTGATGATCTTAAGGTCCTTTCCAACCCTAACCATTCTGATTCTAAATATGTTGCAGACTAATGCATCTATGTTCTCAGTATGGTAAAATGTGTACAGCCTTTGGTTGCTTAAACTACTGAGAAGGATGGCAAATTCAAAACTTGTAACTCATCAGCTCAAGGGTGCATAGCAGCTCTGTAGTATGCAGTGCTGTTGCTAACACTGCTACAAAATGGAGTGTGTTGTTAAAACCACTGTGGATAAGGAGTTATGGCCTGCATGGAAGAGTGCCATCTTTGTGCTAATTTAGATGTTAAAAAATGCTAACTTGAACTCACAGAGATACTGATTATCCTGCTAAAAGAAGACCTGTAATCTCTTCCCAGAATTACAGCATTTTAATTAAAGAATGTGAGTGAAGTCTTAATCTTGTTATTAGGGATAGACATGGATAAGACAGAAACAAAATCCACAGTAACAGTGCCCAAACACAGAAATCAATGGTTTGAAGACTAGTAACTGCAGTGATTGCTGCAGCAACAAAACTGCTTGTTGTCCCTGCTTTTCATACAAGACTAAGCTTGACAGAGAATAAGTTGGAAGAAATACCTCTTCTTGTAACATTGAGCTACCTCACATGCAGCTATTTGAAAATCACAGCTGAACTGCAGGGAAAGGTATTTAAATTTACAAAGCAAATCCCCAGATGCATGAGGGTCTTTTTTTTTTTTTTCTAATTTCCTTTTAGCCCTTCTAAATTCTTGNCTTGTAACATTGAGCTACCTCACATGCAGCTATTTGAAAATCACAGCTGAACTGCAGGGAAAGGTATTTAAATTTACAAAGCAAATCCCCAGATGCATGAGGGTTTTTTTTTTTTTTTTTAATTTCCTTTTAGCCCTTCTAAATTCTTGTGACATTCAGGGATCAATAACAATCTCATCTGTAGCTGATTCTAACAGATGTTAATCTTTCCCTTGGCTTTGCAGTCGGCTTGAAATAGTACTTGTTTCTTCATGTCTGGCCTCTGGCAACGCTTACTGGAGTCAGAATTACAGTTTCCAGTGAATCCTATTTTTACTGTCATTAACTTTCTAAACTGTTCCCCATAGCTGGCAACATTTCCAGGCTTCAAGACCTACTTAGTGGGAAGCTGGGAGAGCGATGGGTTGTTTCTGTCTCAAAGCATTGTGCCTTTAATTGAGGTTTGCTTAACTTTTTCATTAAGTCAATTTACATTGAAGGCATTTCACGACAGCGATCACATACTGTGCTTGCAGAGTGGCTGCTTTTCTGTTGTGATTTACCTATTGATGAAAGGGAAAAATAGCTCCATGTTTACTTAAGGGTTTTACAAGTAGGGTTTTTTTTTCTTCTGCTGGCTTAGTTAATAGAATCAGGAATTTTTTGGATTGGAAGTCGGAGACATGGCTCACCTGCAGATCCTGTGCTATGCTTTAGCTAAGGAATTGGCTAGATCTCTTTAGCAAACTACAGGTGCTCTGGTTTTGACACCTACTTGTCTAGATAGCAACTGATACCACCATCAGAACCCATAAGCCTTGGGCTTATGCTTCCAAATCAGGGACAAATCTTGATCAGAAAGCAACAGTAACAGAAACATTTCTCTCCCAAATGCCATGGAATTGATGATGAACAGAAAACAGTGGGTGCAGTACTGCGGTTTGTGTTCATCAGTTGTCCTTCCCTTAGAATGTGTTAGGGGTGACCCAAACTGTGTGAGTTCTAGCATGAGCTTGGCGGTGATCATTTTAGTTGGGGAAGCCAAATACTCATTTCTTAATAAGAAAAGAAAGCTGATTATAATCAGCTGCATCATCCTGCTCTACTTCAGGATTGGTATGAATGGCATTCCCTATGGACCAGCCTACACAGAGCCAAATGCCAGGCCATAATTAAGACTGAGTGACTGCAAGTTCAATGAAATGTTTCAAAATACCAAATTAAGAGTGAGTGACTGAGTTCAATCCAAATGTTTCAAAATATCACTCGTGTTTTAGATAAAATAAAAAGTCAGGGATATTCTCAGTCAAGCAGTTAATTTCTTCCTGAAAACTTAGAATCAGAGAATCATGGAATCTACTAGGTTGGAAAAGACCTTCAAGATCATCAAGTCCAACCATTGCTCAGCACTGCCAAGGCCACCACTAACCCACAGCACTGAGGGCCTCTTCTGCATGGTGTGTGGATACTTCCAGGGACGGTGACTCCAGCCTGAGCAGCCTTTGGGGAAGGAGTTGTTCCTAATTTCCAGTCTAGCCCTCCCCTGGTGCAGCTTGAGGCCGTTTCCTCTTGTCCTACACTTGTGATGTTCTTAATTTGAAGATTTCCACTATGACTCTCTCCAAGTAGAGGAACTTTATTTCCATTGTGCAGGTTTGCATTAGGTTCCACTGCAGTGTATAAACTGACAGGTGGAACATGGCACCTTCCCTCTCTCACATTCTTCTTTCTGAATGATGCTGCAATGCTGCCTTGTTTCTGGACAGATAATCTGCAGAGCCTCTAGGGATTAAAACAGGCTTTTAGAATATTTTAGAAACAGAAACAATAGCAACCTACAAAACCTCTTGCAGATATTACTACAAGCAGCAGAAATCATGCCTGGAAGGGAAAAAGGGGTATTTTAGAGATAAGTCTGTAGGTTTTTTCAGCTATTATTTTTAGATAATTAATCCCCAGAGGGTATTTCTATGCATTTTGTTTCTTGCATCTAGAAAAAAATTGTTTCAAATAGGAGCTGAAGACAGCTTATGTGAAATTTTCTTGCAAGAGTTTGTCTAGTTGAAATTAATGGTGATTGTTTCAATACTTGTCTAGTTCCTTATGTGCCCCAGGTTGTGTGCAATAATGAAAACCTTATCATCAGCACATCCATAAATGACTCATCTTCTTTACTGCTCCCACATGGTTGCATAACTTTACTGACTGCTTGCTTTGATGAATATTTGGTATTTGTCATGTGAAGCTATTCTATCACTTTTGTAATATGGGAAACTCCAAGCACACTGAACACCTTAACACCACGTCACAGCTCATGGATTCATACTCATTTGGTGACTCAGTATGACACAGTAATCTAATTACCAGCCACATAAAAGTAAAAGTTACAACACAGACATCTGGCTGCAACCATGCACCCGGATTAAACTGTTTCCCATCTGGCTCTACCATATTATGGAGCAAAGCAGGTGGTAGAACCTTAAGAGGTGTCATTAAAGAGTAAGCAATTGCTTTTCTTGGTTAGTTTGTTGCTTCTTTCCCTGTTGGATCAAGGTGATGTGTTTATCTCATGCCAATAAGGCTTCACTCAGCAAAAATGCTGGAAATGGAAGATTCTTCCTTTTTCTTTTTACTTTATGATTTGTTGAATGATGGTGTTGCTGGAAGAAGAGGGAAATAAAGCTGCAGGAAATAAGAGAAGCAGATTAAAGGGTTTTGTCAGAGCTCTTTATTTGCAGTTCTGTTTCCTCTGCTTTGTGCCTTGCCATGGGTCCATGCTGCACCTGTGGCAGGGAATTTGAAGCTCCCCCACATGAGTGGGGAAGATGCAAAAGGGATGTAAATTCTCATTCCCAATTCACTTTTACTAACAAGTAGAACTTGTTACGAACACAGGGTTGATAATACTAATACTAAATTCTGATTCTCTATGTTGGGTAAATGGTTTCTTTTTGTACTGTTATGTTCAACCCTGCAAAGAACAGTGTTGGGAATCTGTAAGGAATCTAGGCATATGTGCTCTAAAGCTTATATAATGCACCTACAGTTTGTCAGATGGGAACCTGCTGGTGATATGCAAGCTGTCTGCTGTCCTTTTGTTTTTTGCTGTCTCATCATTAATCAGAACTGAGAAAACATAATAAAATGCAGAATCCTTTCCCCACATCATGTTTTTATGCCAATACTAATTCAATTAACCTGAAATACTTGAAATTTACTATCATTATGTCACTTAACACTCTAGGCATGTATTTCCTTTGTCTGGATATTTGATGTGCATCTTGTATTTATTACAGTATTACTTGGGAATGCTGGTGTCTATTGAATCAGTTGTAAGGAGCAATCACAGAACCACACACAGAATCACAGAACTGGTGAAGTTGGAAGGGAGATCATCTAGTCCAAGCATAATAGTGACAAGAAAGCAATTATATTCCGAATTAGAAGGTAGTATGCATGAGCATATGGTGGAAAGAAACAAAAGATGACATTTGTAGCCCGATGCGATCTGGCTGTGTTGCATGGTCAAGAATGGGACTCCACAGATTGTTGTCATAATTATATCATTAGGAATAGATTTTTCTTAGTTATTTGCTTATTTTTACTACACTGTTCATCAGATGATGACTGCATGACAATTTTAGATTGTTTAGCACAAGGAAAATAAGTGGTGGGTTGGTTTTTGGGTTTTTTTAATAACATATGCCTAACAGATTGTCCTGGGTTCAGCAGTTGCAGTCAGTTTTTCTTCTCTTTAGTAGCTGTGTTTTGACTTAACCCGGGAACAAGGCTGATCAGGCCGATGTTTTTGGTTGTTGCTGAGCGATGTTTGCCCTGACCAAGGACTTTGTGAGCCTCATGCTCTGCCGGGGAGGAGGGGAAGCTGGGAGGAAGGAGGGACAGGACTGTACTGACAGGACCAAACTGACCAAAGAGGTATTCCATACCATAGCACGTCCTGCCCAGGATGTAACTGGGGGTGATCCGGAAGGCCTAGCACTCTCGGGGTGGCTGGAAGAGGTGGTCGGTCAGCACTCGGTTGGTGGGGTGTCGTGAGTTATC
>NDXB01003496.1:26588-48246 GCA_002631895.1 Agapornis roseicollis | reverse complement strand
AGAAATTTTTAAATTTCCAGACTTTTTTTTTTTTTTTTTTTTAATATATTGCTTTATTAAATTTTGTTCCTTTTTTTTTTTTTTTTTTCCCTTTCCTGTAGCAATGGTTGTTCTCAGCAATTTGGAACCAAATACGACATATGAAATCAAAGTAGCTGCTGTAAATGGAAAAGGGCAAGGAGAGTATAGTAAAATTGAGATCTTTCAGACCTTACCTGTCCGTAAGTAATACTTGAGCTGTTAAATGAAAATGTAAATAGAATATTTTATCTCCAGATCAGCAAATAATTTCAATTATGATTCACTGTGGATAACATATTTTATATTTACACACTACTCCTAAGTGCATAACATCAGTCTTTACATTATTTCTCAGAAATCATGGTTTTGTCCTCTTATTCCTTCCCACCAAGTAGTATGAATGAACTTAAATTGGAAAATTTATCCCATTATATATATGATTTTGAGACTTAGACAAATTTGTGGTTTATATTTAGGATCACAAGCCATGAAGTATATAAATTAAGGACTTTTCCTCATTTACACTCATTTACACAATTACTACAAATATTACTAAATAAACCATATCTTTCTATGTAGATATAAATTTACAGATATTTTGAGGATAAGACACAAGTATAACAACAAACTTTCTTTTAGGATCTGATTAAACTTTCTAAAAGGTACTGTGTATAGAAATGATAATTAGTCTGCAAATTTAAATTAGCTAAGTGGCTTAAACTGGCTGTTAACCTTTCCATTGTACATTTAAGGTTATATTTATCCTTACATTGCAGAAGAAGTTGGTTTTGCTTTTATTAAACTTATTTTTTTTAATTTCTTGTTAATACAGACTACTCTAAAAGTATCTAATTTTGCCTCAGCACATTTATTGAAGAGTTAATTTACCTTGTATCTATATTACAGTCTTCCACATGGGACTAGAACTCATGCTTGATATTAAGGGTGCTTTTCTGTAAGTTAATATTACCCACAAACTTCAGTGTGAGTAGCAACTTGCAACTTGCCAGCCTAGCTGAATTGATGGCTAAATCATTTCTGAAGTAAATTATATCTGAAAATGTCAAAAGATGAAAAGTCTTAAACATGTACTTCTTTCATAATTCACATAATTTTTTTTCCTTTTGTGTGATAATTAATCTACATTAGAACATACTCGAGGCAAAATATTTAACACACTTATTAAGGTTGTTCTGCAGTGCTTGGAAGTACTGTGTTGATTTTAAAGATTTTGATTAATGACATTGTGGACAAGTTCCCAGATGTAATTTAAGACTTATCTTTTGCTGAATTATTATTATCATCTACCTTTTATTTTTATCCTTGTTTAGGGGAGCCAAGTCCCCCTTCAATTCATGGGCAACCAGAAAGTGGCAAGAGTTTTAAACTTAGCATAACTAAACAAGACGATGGAGGTGCCCCCATTTTGGAATATATTGTCAAATACAGGAGTGTAAGTATTTCAGATGCTTAGTAATATCTGCTTTTAATATAGCCAAGACTGTTGATATGATTCAAAATGTAAAAAAATGGTTTGCATACTACAAAAAGAAAATATAGTATAGCATGTTTTTTTTTGTAACTAGGTTGCTAATGCAAGATTATAAAATAAAAGATAAAAAAGAAACAAAAGCACCCTGTTCTTTCCAAAGGTGTAACTGAGAGGTCATTCAAATAAGGAAACTGTATTCTCTGTTCTGTTATGTGGTAAATAAGGGACATCCATGTTCACCTCTCAAAAGGGCATTAAATTAGAAAACATTGAAATGACATAATTAAGGGTTGTTTAAGCAGCAAATTAATAATCTTTTATAAATGAATCTGTATTGATAGATAACATCCTATAGTTAGAAAACTATACTCCAATGCTCCATATTAATTTGAAATTAAATTAATTATCTGTTCATGTTTCATATTTTCTGTCTTCCTAGATTCCAAGGTTCAGCTTAAAAAAGCTAAATCATTTCAAGTTGTTAGGACTTTCATGAGTTTCAGTGTACATATTAGTTCTTTAACAGTCATTGTGCAGATTTTTTTGGCCTTTGATCAGCTACAGTCTGTTTGGTGTGCTCTCATTAAATCTGGCAAGTTTAGAAAGCACAACTTTCTAGCTAAAATATCCTTCCTTTCTTGCTTACTATGTTTAGAAATTACTGGGTTGAAGATGTAACTATAGAGCTGGTAGAAGCAAAGAATTTAACTCAAAAGTGTGCATTTTCTAATAAGTTCTTGGTGTTCTTTTAGGAAGATTATACTACTTCTACCTGACTAGACCCAGTAAAAGGTCCAGAGTGCAGTAGCAGATGTACATGTCCATATCTAGAGTCTAAAAGATATGTAACATCAGATATTTAGGCTTGTTAAATAGAAACTAGTGATGACTGTATCTAACAGAAATAAGCAACCTTTGAGATACAAGTTTCAGTGTTGCCAAAAAGGAAAAGTCCTTTGCTAATTTTCAATAGCTTTTTTCACATTTCCTGATTTTTCCTATGATGTAACTATTTGATGGTAGTTCTGGCATTGACCAAGTGCTAAACCTGGCATATAGTATGATTTTCATAAGGCAACCAAAGAAGATTGCTAGCTCCAAATCTATTGAGAAAAAATTGGTAGAGTTTTTGAGAGTAGCCTAGGGACATAAACAGCAGTTATTCCGATATCACTGATCCCAAATTCTTAATTGACCTTCTTAAATGATTTTCAGTCCAGTGAGTGCAGCTGGCATAAAAGAAAAGTAATTGTAAAGAGAGGGTAGTTTAATATGCAATGCAAGATACAATACAGTTTCATGGGATTGAGTTTCCTGTTTAAGTAACAATGCCTCTAAGTAGTCATAATTAAAAAGAAGAAAATAAATTGCTTGGACATAATATATGAATGCAGTATATAGAATTTAATATGCGTCTGTAACTTGAGTAAGCTAAATGATTTTGGATATATCCTGAATATATTTTGAAACCTGATTTTCATCTAGTGTTTTGACTAAAGTATAATATTACAGTCTAAAACATCACTCTTTGCATGTATTGTTGAAAGATAAATGTACAGTTTAAGCAGTAACGGTAAACTTAACAGGTTACTGAAGAAGATAGCTTTTACTTGGACCTCAAATCCATATCTACTTAAGCTTCCAATTGAACAAGCAATTTAACTAAATTAAAAACCATCCTACAACAAAAGAGCATGATGATTTTTTTTTTTTTTTTTGGTGGTTTAATCAGAATGAATGGATGCTATTTAATGTTCTTAATTATCTGTTGACTGCTTCTCTTCTATCTTCCCCATTGGTTGTATTTAATTAGCTTTCCTATAACTATTGCCAGCCTCATTACTAGCACCTGGACCAATGTATTTGCTTGCCTATTTAAAGAGCACATTAGAAAACAAGCTATACGTCAGTGTCTATTTCTTCTTTGTTTTTCATAACAGCCTATGTCTTATTAATAGTTAGTTCCCTCATATTTAATTTTCATACAGAGTTTGTTGATTGTCCATTTTGTTGTGGTTTTTTTGTTTATTTGTTTTTGTTTTTTTTTTTTAATTGGAAGAAGGACAACTTTTAAGATGCAGCAATTGCTAAGTTTTGTTTCTCTGGAAATCATGTTTCATTCTGTCAAATACTGCTTTCCTAACATCACTTTGTTTATATTACGGGCAGTAGTTATTATAATCTCTTAATTAGAAGCTTCACTTCTTGATCTGTATTAAAGAGAAGTAGGTACTGTGCAAGTTTTATGAGCAGCAGCTTCAAACTGATTCCTTCTCTAGCACAAAATAAGTGAAGACAGTTTTACAAAGCTTCCCTGTAGAAGCCTGCAGCTGATGGCATAGAATGACTTCAAAGTTACTTTAGGATGAACAGGAGGAGAGAGAGAAAGATGAGGGAAAACTGTTCCCTGGTAATCAGGTGGGAAAAGCAGTGATGGTAATTCCCTAGAGAATCATCCTATCCAATGTAGGAGGTGACCACCCAATCACATTTCTCAAGGTAACAGTAATTTTAATGGGGATCAACTCAAGCTACCCTTTGGTTGTTCCTGCTTTTAGTGCTGTTAAATTTGGCTGGGCACACATGATGAGGTGCTGGTGTTGCACAGTGGATTTTAAGCTCTATTCATATAAATCATTGGGGAATTTTTTTTTTTTTTTTTCTTTTTTTAATCTCTAAGTTCCACTTTACCTTGGACTTTACCTTTCCAGATCCTTGGACTTTCTGTGCATTTTAAGACTATGTACATTACTAGCCATTTTGTGCTTTGTTCAGTATTTGTCCTATATTGCACAGACCTATAAGGCATCAACATGATGTAATGAATTCTTGTGAAGTCACTGGTTTAAACTATCGGGTTGTCTTCTGAGAAGACTTCTTGATATATTTTCCTGACAGCTTTCAAGACAGTTGGCATCTCCTGACTTTTTTTTTTTAAACTGCTTAACCACTTAGACACTTTTACCTTGCTGCAAACATTCCTGGAAAGATGTTTTACTCTATTTTAATCATTCCCAGTACTGTCATGTCAGTATGAATGCCAGTGCAAAAGCGGCAAGAAAGAGTTTAAGAAAAGGTGAAGTCAGTGTGGAGAAACCGTCACACTCAGTGCTGATAGCTAGTAAGTTATTTCATCAGTGCACATAAAGGAGTTTAGTCTGGCACTCTGTTTTCTCCAGACTTGGTACAAACAGGTACAAACAGGACTCTGAACTGTCTAATTTAGATGCAGTTTTCTTTGATACTTCTATCAGTCAAGAGGGAAGTGCTTTAGCAAGGACACTAAATAAAAGCTGCTGAGAAGCATAGTAGTCTGCAACAAAAAGTTATGCTCACTGTACTTGAAGGGTTTTTTTTGCTGCAAAGTTTTTATCCACTGACTGGTCTGTATTGTTGTATGGATTGGATGTATGGCTCTCAACCATAGTTTTTGCCACTTTATCATACCTCAGTGTTTGGTAAGAATAGGTCTACACAGATTTTTACTGACTGCTAGTGATACTTCTTTCAACAAGAAGGGTTTTGTGTTTGACAGTGGTTCTCATTTGTATAAAGAATAATTAAATATATTATGCACTTAAAGGAGCAACTGCAAAGGTAAGTACTCCAAATTTATGAAATGCTAGAGTTAGGATTGCAACTGAAGTCCCAATTTGTTTCCTTTGTACAGTTAATTATCAGAATTTAAACCTTTTTTTTTTTTTTCTAGAACACCATCTTAATGTTTGCATGTGTCTCAGCAGTGTAGAGATAGGACTGTATACTTAGTTGTGTTTATACTGTTGCATGCAACCTAGTTTGCAAACTATTACTATAGTACCACATACTACTACAGTTAGGGTATATTTTCATTATATAACTAATGTATGATCTTGCATTTATGAACAGTTCAAGTTTGGATTTAATGGCAAGTTTCTCTTAAAGAACATTGATCAAAATATAGTCAAAGCATCTATATAAAGTAAACCTTTTACAGAATTTACTCTTAGCAGCATTAGTAAAGAAATACCCTGCTGTTCCCCAAGATAAACATTAATGTTTCAGCAATGTATAAATTGAAGCCAAAAATGTTTAAAGGGATTGCCTGAAAATCCCTAAATCCACATTAAGGAAATATGATTTGGAGTAGTCAAAATTACCAAAAGACCAAAAGCCTGATTAATCAGAAGTCCAAAATTAGATTATTTGAATGTTCATTACCTCTGTAAATGAAACTCCATATTTTTTGTGCCTCATGTAGACACATAGTTTATACATATTGTACAAATAATACTTATAATAGTCTTGATTTTGAGAATTTAAACTAATATTTGTATATTCACAGAAAGATAAGGAAGACCAGTGGCTAGAGAAAAAAGTACAGGGTAGTAGAGACCACATCATCTTAGAGCATCTTCAGTGGACCATGGGTTACGAAGTCCAAATTACAGCTGCGAACAGACTGGGTTATTCTGAACCAACATTGTATGAATTCAGTATGCCACCAAAGCCCAACATTATTACAGGTAAGTTAATTTTGGAGTGTTTTCTGTCTATAAACTGTTTGGTACTTATAGTACACAAATATATGTAGGTGAACATAAGGTAACTGAAGTCTTTTTTAACTGACAAAGCCTGAGACACCACACTATTATCAGCAAAAGCTTGATTCAAAACCCTTGAATGGGACCTTCTTTCTTACTCTTGTCTTAGTAATAAAGTCATTTGTAAGTACAGAACACTGAATCTTCAACCCAGTTGATGACAGGTAATAATACAGTATATACTGTATATACAGTATATACTGTATTTACAGTAAACAAATTGCAACTTTTCTTCTGCAAGAAACTTGGTTGCTAGAATTCTTGATTTCAATCCTATCTCTTCATGTGCTTCAATATATATATGTATATATATATATTTACATGTAAGAAAGGTAATTATTTTACGGTCTGATGAGGTTAAGACTTTAAATAGTCTTGTTTGGACACCATCTTATTGATTCACCCTAACACGGTAAGCATACAGCCTTCTGTTAGCCCCCTTTACAAGCATTGAAATCTGCAGAAAAGTTGTTCATATTTTTAAGTGTGTAAATTGGAAATTTTTAAGGAAAACTACTTAGTACTTAAGAGTGAGTGTGCTATAGTAACTAGTTTATCGAGTTTTAATGCAACCCAACATAAAATTATGTTCTGGTGCAACGGTGCAAAATTATTTCATTAAGAATAAACCTAAAATATGACAGTAATTTCTCTTATATTACAGGTTGGTTTAATTTTTAAAAAGCATATATTATGAGGAAGATATTTCAAACATTTTATCTAAATTATGAGCTGGTATCTTTAATAATGAATTCAAAATTAGATCAGTGTCATCACTACCATTATTAAATCAGGTGCTAGGTCCTCTAACATAGTGTTTACTGTATGATGTATATTAAACTGTTGCAGTATTAGAATCAAATTAAGATCATGCCAAATAAGTATAGTGGTTCATATATTAAAATGTAGACTATATCAGTACCTGTACTTGTATTTGAACATCTGACAAGCATTGATCTTAGTAAAGTGGTGATGAGTTTGAGTCAAAGACTACTTTGTCATCGAAGAAGTTTGAAATAACAATTTTTTTTTTCTGTCTGTGAGAGTGAGTGTTGTGGCTTAAACCCAGTTTCTAATCCCCCCTCTCTCCCTCTTTCCTTCCCACCCTCCTCCTTCCTCCCCCTGCTCCCAGAGGAATGGGGAGGAGAATCAAAGGAATGTAACTGTCACGGGTTGAGATAAAAACAGCCCAGTAACTAAGGTATAACACAAATCACTGCTGCTACCACCAATAATAATAATGATAAAGGAAATAACAAGGGAAGAGAGTACAATACCACCCTCTGAAAAGGAGCCCAACCGGGAAGTGTGTGCCCTTCCAGGTACCTCGCCATTACCTCCCCTGGCATGACGTGCTGTGGTATGGAATATCTCTTTGGCTAGTTTGGGTCAGGTGTCCTGTCCCTGCTTCCTCCTGGCCTCCCCTCCTCCCTGGTAGAGCATGAGACTCAGAAAGTCCTTGGTCAGAATAAACATTACTTAGCGACAACTATAAACATCGGTGTTATTAGCATTGTTCCCAGGCTGAAAGTCAAAACATAAAAACTGCATCAGCTACTAAGAAGGAGAAAAACTGACTGCTACTGAAAACCCAGGACAGAAAGTTTTCTTCAAATTTATTTTTAGGGAAGTTATCTCGAGATCTCTGCAACAATTTGTTGATATTGGAGACATTGTTACTTGCATTTATAGAGAGGAATAGGCATTTGTAATTCAATAATTTCAGATCCAGCTGTAATACAGATATTTGGTTTAGGCACTTGAATTGCAGTAGTGAGAGGTGATTTGCATTTTGATTGATATTCATTGCCTCAGTAGGCCCTGTGAACTTGTTTTTAAACAGATTGCTTTAAAAACAGATTAAACACAGTGCCTCGTGATTGCCATCATTCAGGAAAAGAAAAGGGAAAAAGAAATGTAGCAAAGACTGTTGTCCAAAGGAAATAAAAATATTTATCAAGCAAAAGAATAAATAAAACCCTATTTAGGTAAATGGAAGGGGTAAGCCATGCAATCTAACTTGAACCTGTTATAATTATTTGAAATATTCCACATAACTGCCACAGCTGCTGTAACTGTGAGCAGCACGATATGTCTCTGTAAATGATAAGGGAAGTGGTCTCTGGGCATTCAAGTAAAAAGCAGCTTAGTTTAGTTTCAGAAGACAGAACATTTTTATCTGAACACAGGTTTATAGATATTTAGGGTCTTTTTCCTTTCAGTGCTCTCCCGTAACCTCAAGTACTTGTAAGAAGCCTGTTACACCATTTAATATCAGGACTTTTTTATATGAATGTTTATTGAAATTGTGGAATTAATTAGTTTCCTTGACAACTATTTTTGCAAAGACTGAAAAGAGTGTGAAATTCCCATTATAAGCACATTCTGCAAGCGATTTTTAAAATATGTCAAAAGACACTTAGAATCAGTGCAACATTAATGTTCATATTCGTGAGTTAGTATGGTTATCTTGTTTTAAAATGGTATAATATTATTATTGGAATATAACACATATATGTAACATTGCAAATGTATGCCCCTGCTCCTTCAAAACTTGATAGATAATGCATATAAAATGCTCAGCTTTGAGGGGAATGCTTTTTGGTATCAGTCAACTTGGATGATGCACTGTCTGCTTTGAGCCTTAGGTATTTGCAGCTAGACATCTACAACGAGGTCCTGATAAAGACATAGGCAACAGGAATGAAATCAGCATCACCTGTCATGTGCCTACTTAGCAGATTCTGATGACTGAGATACCTTTCCTGATTATTCATGTAATTACTAGAAAAACCAAAGGTTTTCTTATCTGTGTGCCCAGATCTATGACACTTCAGGTGAACTGTTTCTGTCTTGCTCTAAATGTAATTAAAAAAACAAGGTATCTGTAGAACCTGTGTATGCAATCTCATGGATATTACTTACCCTGAGACACTTTGGGGATCATCAAATTATAGGACATTATTCTGGTGAAAATGTGGTGACGCTAATGAAACTAATTAGAGAAACTAGAGAGAGAATGGAGGCAAGGATACATTTGTTTTCCATCAATACATGCTTACGAGGGAAATGGGAGTTATTACAAGAAATAAAACTGGCTCAAATTGCTGCAGAAGGAGCTTGATTATGTTTTCAAGAGTCATTGGGTGTAAGGCAAAAGTAGTAATCCATGAGGGCAGGAACTGAAAGCCAAAACTCTACTTACCTGGGCACTGAATCCACAACTTCTGCTTGCTACGGAAATGCTAAGTCAAATTCTGTAATAACACAATGTGATGATCTTCCATCAGCAATATTAGGTTTAGGAAGGAGCTTGAGACTGAAAATTTTTTGTCTGGCATCAGTGAGGTGTATAAATGAGACAGACATTCCTTTAAATTTTCACATGGTTAGCCTCAGCAGTCTCCAACTACAGATCTACTTGATTGTGTAATTTCTGTTCCTAGGCCTTTAACATAGTCTCCATTCTCCAGATCCCACAAATTTGTTATTAACTTCTCAAATTTGTAATCCTTCTAATACACGTTTCCTGGTTTACTGAAGGGTTTTCCAACGGAACCTTGCACAAATGTATGTATATTCATGTATAGGTATATGTGTTTATAGATACACATGACTGTGTATTATAGGTATGTATATATAATTTTACTTTCTACTTTCTTGAGTCAACAATTCCATCTTTGTATTTCACTTTTTACTTAGGCATATGAGCATTCATTTAACAATCATGTTTTGAAGAGAGAGTGGCATAATCTTAAATGCAGCGTTTTATTCCAAAATCTTACTATGTACTACAGTACTTGCGGGCAGGTCCACCTCTCAACAGTGATTACCTCTGAGTGAAGTCTTCACCAGATTTTCAGTACTGATTTGTGGTATTTTAGAAGATATATAGTGTTAAGCTGCTTCTAGTCCTGTGAGGGGAAAAAAGGAAAAAAAAATTCTCAAAGGAGTTTGCCTTAACTTGTAGCTCTTTCTCAGTGTTAAAACAGCATAGGCTAACCTCTGCAGCCATAAGAAATCCTCTGACTAGATGCCACCAAGAACAAACAAAGTCCATCAGCTCCCAGAGCCAATACTACAGCCCATTTGTATGGCTCCATTTGCTCCTTAGCAGGGCAGAGTCAGAGATCTTGTCTTTGTACTGTGCAGCTGGTACAAAATTGTCCAAATCTGTCATTCTGAACCATTACTATTGCAAACTGAAAACACATCTGCAGTTTTATATTAAGTGAATCTTAAAAGAAGATAAATGAAAGGTGTTAAGGAGGATACTTTCTGCAAATGTTAGAAAATTTTTCAGAAATTAGAGGCAGAAGATTTGTACAGGTACCGTCTTCCAAAAGACTTTTATCCAGTCAATGCTGTATCTCTGGAAGGCCAGTAGATACATTAAAAATGCCTACAAGTTGTGTTTTATCCCAAGTTTTTTCTTCTTCATTATAAGTTAATAACTGCTGCAATAGTGGGAAAATGAGAAAAGCATTTTGCAATAATAAGACTCCCTTAGATGTGTTTTTCTCACTTTGTGATATTGGTTGTTTGGGGGTATTTTAGCTTCCAAAGCTGCATGAATTCTCAGAGTATTATTTTATTAATATCACTGGAAAAAAATGAGACAAACCACTTGTGTAGCTCGTTTACTATTTTTTTTTTTTGTATGCATGACTTTTACCAATGCTTAAAATCACACAGCGGTAAGCAAAGAGGAACAATCTAAAACATAGTATTTTCTCTCATCATCACCACTACCAAAGATGTTACTCTTCATGCCAAGTATTATTTTTATAAGTAGGTATTACAAAAATGCAGCATTAGGATCTCTCCAGTGGTGTCAAAGTAAATGAAAATAAAAGTAGTTCTTAGCAGTGCTTCAGGTACATGTGTATATATATGTATTTAAATTTGTGTATATATATTTTATGATGTATTGCATAGACTAAACAGGGATTGTGAACTATACAGACAGTGTTTTATTAGAATAGAAGCTAGGGTAATGAACTTTTTCATCCAGAAACTGAAAATGACTAAGTACAGAAAAATGTAAATAAGTTTTCCTGATGTCCACAGTTTTCTCTCAGGGTGAGTCATTTGATTTTTCTCCCAGCCAAGTAATTCATTGATATTTTTTGAATAGAAATAAATTCTGTATGGTCCCATCTGTATATCTGGAGTAGGTTATTGTTCCTGTCACAGCTTGCTGCCAAACAACAGACTCTTCTGCTGCATGTCCTCTCCTTCTCTCTCCCATCCCTTCAACCCTGACCCATGGGCTGCAAGAGACTCCCTGGGACATAGTATCCCTAGCTCTGAAGGGAGGCATAACCTCCCTTTTCTCCAAAGGGCTGACTTGATCCTGGCCATGCATCAGCTCTGAGAAGCCAAAAAGCAGCCTTCTTCATTCTTTTTCTGTACCCTACCACAAAAGTACATAATGTTTGTTGACCTACCGTAACAATGAATAAAATTTTAATCTGAATAGTTCTCGTGTCTTTTGAAGCACTTTCCTTAGATTTCAGATAATTTCAGATCTGTTTGAAATTAGATTTTACCTGATTACAGCCAAGCCTCAAGGTCAGGGTATCACATAAAAGTGTGTTTGCACAACCAAGGCCTTAGCTGCCATTACCTTTAGCTTTCCTTGCTGCAGGAGCACATAGCTGGCTTGTGTTCAACTTGGTGTTCAACTTGATGCCTTTTTTGCAAAGCTGCTTTCCAGCTGAGTGGCCCACAGACATATACTGGTGACAAGGGTTGCTCCTTCTCAGGAGTAGGATTTTGCACTTGTTGAATTTCATGAGGTTTCCTGTTGTACCATGAGCTACCTGGTTTCCATGAACCATGAGGCGTATTGGCCACCCCTCTGAGATCTCTGTCATCAGCAAATTCGCACCATCATCCAAATCACCGATGATGTTGAACAGGATTGGACCCAGTATTGACCTCTGGGGTTACTGGACTCCAACTGGGTATGACAGCATTGATCAGCATCCTCTGGGCCTAGCCTTTGAACCAGTTTTCAATTCTACCTCACAGTCTGCTTATCCAGCTCAGATGAAGAGAAACCCTTTTCAGGTACAGTGTGTTATTTTGGAAAAGGTCTGCATTTTGAGGAAGAGTTATCTGTGGGGTAGTTTCAGCAGTTGGCTTCTAGTACTTACTCTTAGTTCTAGGAAATAGTATGTTGCATCATTAAAAATTAAGTTAGGAGAACTGTGGGGATTTGCAGTGAGCTTCTTTTGTGGTCTTATTTCCAAAGAAAAAGGCTGCCAATAGTTACCTGAGCTAGGACTAAAATTCATTACTTGTGGCTTTCAAATTGCCTATTTAAATATCCAGAAAAAGAACTGAATTATATACTGATTCTTCAGGAAAAACATTTTGTCCTGATTTTCAGCCTATGGCTTGTAACCACACTGCTTGTCTGTGTGTATGTGTATGTATACCTGCACAAATATCCATCAGTTTGTGCCTTCTGGTAACTTTTGAGTGCAGTTGACAATTTCACTAGATTTGCCAGAGAACAGAGGCTTCAAAAATAATACATTCTTGTAAACCTTTTTAAAGTAGGTATCTGAGGATAGAAATAAAATTCTTTGTAGCTCAATAAGGAAACTATTAAACTAGAAATTTACACACTTTTAACAATCAAAATAATTTTGGAAAGAATAGTTGTATCTTTTTGCCCCTTGATCCTTGCACCAGCTTGGATAGAAACAATAAATTTAAACCAGGAAAGAAAATTAAAACACAAAAGGGGTTTGAAGATCTTTCCAAAGGCAAAAAAAATCTCCATTGCAAGGATCAGAAATATAAAGGCCATAATGGGTGCCTCTTTTGAACAATTTTGTGCTTTACAGGTTTCGTTAGTCTATCTCTATAGCTTTGACTAGTTAGGTTTTTAGTTACATCTAAAATGAAGAACAAAATGTAGTAGTCAAAAAGGAAAGCTTTGAGGATGTTAGTCTCCTTGTAGCTCTGATCATATTCCCAAGGCAAGGAAGAGCTGGAGCATTATTCTTGTGCAGTTATCTGCAATATTTTCTCATAGGCTAAAGGATAGTTTTATTCCAAAATCAGAACTTGAAAATTAAGACTTTTGTCTGACTTTTGTTCAGATCATAATTCTAAGTTAAAAATATAAAACAAAGTATTCAACGTGTACTCCTGTATTTTCTGAAGTTCTGAGGACAGAGATTAAATGTGTCTTTGTGGTGTCATGCTTTGACACCACATTTAAATGTCATGTGGTGTCATGCTTTGAGAACGGGAGCTGGTAGGAACCCCACCAGTCAGATAAATTAATATCCAAAACTTCAGAAAGATGACAGCCCCCACAAAGCCTGTTTGTTTTTGTTTTGCATACCAGTACTAGAATTTGCTGAGTACGAGCCATTTCTCATCAAATCCTGGAGATGAGCATTGTTGTCACTGACGGGACGTGTTCCTGCTGCAGGCTGAAAACAGCTGTGTTTGCTCCATTCTGTGCAAAGACAGTTTTCACATAAAAAGGAATAGAAGTCACTAACAAAAAAATCATAGAACTGTCAGAAAAAGAGGGAGAAAAAGACTCTATCAGAGTCATCAGAGAGATGTTCATAGATAAAAAAAAATATTTTTTATAAAATGCAATTCTTACAGTACAGCTGACACAGGAATTAACTGCTGCTGAATAATAAAAATACAGTAGAATGTTAGAAAAAACCAAATAATTGTCAAGGAACTGTTCTGCATTCCCAGAATTTATGCTTGAAAACCAATTTTTTTTTTTTTACTTTTTAACTTGTGCATTTAAGCTTGCTTATCTTTTTGAATGCCATGAGAAAAAATAAAATCCTCCCAGATGTTGAAGTATTGAAGTGCTAGGCCCCAGTTTATAAGTATGGAACTTTTACTCACCTAGAATATTTATTGTAATTGCTAACGTTATATTTCTTTATAATTAAAGAAAACCCAAAATGCGAGGTAAAAGATTAAATTATTAGATATAGTCTCTAAAAATATTTTTAAACTGTCATTCAAATAACTTTGGAAGTTCAGTGTGTCAAAGTTTGGGGTTTCTTTTTGTTTGGAATATAAGGACCAACTATTTAAGTCTTAAAAGAAATGTTTGTGAATTTTGAACATCTTAAGCAATAAGAATTTCTTTTAAAATGTGTATCATTGGAAACACCACAGTAGAAATATGTGTGTGTGGGGGGTAAAGTTGATAATGGCTCTTAGTCTTTTTATATTACTGTTTTTAATACTTAATAGTTACCTACACTGAGATGTATATTTGTTCAAGAAGAGGGACATTCATCTTATAAGAGGATAATGCATCCATGTTCCAAAGAATGTTTCCTACCAGAACATAGTCACAAAGCAACAGTTCTGTGATTTAAGCAAAATTTGAGGTGTGTTGCAAAAAACCCTGAAAGACTCAAATCCTAAACCCTAAAAGTCCTTTGATTTTTTGCATAGCACATAAATTCTTAATCTTGATTATGTGGCAAGAAAGAATGATTTATCTACCACTTGCCTTTTTCTTCAGCTCTCTAGAATAAGAGGTATACTCCAATATATTTGTGCTAAGATGTCACACTGATATATTTGTGCTAAGATCTTCTACACTGATTTTAACCTTAAATAAATTATTTTAAAGCTTGAATTTATAAGGGACCAATATAATACAGTTTAAATGAAAAATGGGGGCTTAACAGTTTTCATCTACATCCATTATAGCTTAGTAAAATTCACCTTTTCAAGTGAGTAAATCAAGATGTAACCAATATTATAGTTCATGCTACACAATATTTTCTACATTTCAATTTGTTTTGAAGTCTCTTTTGAAACAGTAGACTAACACTGATATTAGTCACTGTCCATATAATTACCTTGTCATTGTAGCTGACAAAAAAATAATATTCAGTCAAGAAGATTAAGATGTTTAAACATGTACTGTGTTGCATAAACCTGACTATATTATATGCCAAAAAGTGAACTTGAAATATAAATATTAGTAGAAAAAAAAATGTATGCAAACTTCATATATTGTCCTGGATTGCATCCAGACATACTGTGAGGACTTTAATTTCTAAGAAGTTGCAAGTTTTGAAAAGCAACTGTGTTCTATTCCCACCCTAGTATTAAAGTTAATATGTAAATACCCAGCTGCCTGTGCTAATTGCAGTGGTCATATGTGTTTCCGTATTATTGATGCCAGTTTTGACAGTGGTCCATTCTGGACTCCTATGATTTTTAAGGAACAAGTTAAACTTTTTAGGAAGAAGAAACAGCTAAACAAATTTCTTCTTTGTCACCATGTGTGATTGGAACCTTCTTTTTATGTAATTACTGATTTTTTTAACAGTTTCTTCTTTCAGCCAATGGGCTGGTGTTTGTTGTTGCTTCATATAGGCACCGTTTCTGGTAGATGTTGCATTGTAGTTTCTTGAGTTCCAGGTACTTCCAGCAGAAAAGATGCATGAAAGATTGTACTGAGTTTGGGCTTGGCTGACTAGTTTTGAATCACAAGATGAAACAGGAGTTGGTCTCATGCTTCAGATTAAGTGCTTAAATAAACTGTTTTCAAGTTAGACCAAATAGTTTAGCACTTCAGCTGCTGTGGAGGACCACATGTTGCCACTATTAAGGTATATAGTTTGAATACTTTATTAACCAAATTTGTTCAGAGCACTTCAATGGTTACCATTTCATGCAAAATTTAATCATGTGATATTTTTATTAGAATAATGTCTTTGCCACAATGTAAATATTAAATTCCTTGCTTTTCTCTTTTTTCTTTCCAATTGTAACTTTTTCCCTTTTTGATGCTTTATTTTTCATGGTTGTGTCAACTTTTTAACTTCTATCTCAAATTTACTTCTTTTCCACACTTTTGATTTTCTGTAATAATTCTTATCTACACAGATAGATGCTGTGAAGCTACTAGACGTGAAAATGGAGGCCAGTCCCTGCAGCTGAATGCTGCTGGTTTCTCTTTCATTGTAGTCATATGTTTCTGGTGCATGTTTTGATGCTGTTGATAAGCCAACCAATATGTTATCTTCCTTTCTCTCTTGATTTTATATTTATGGGAAAATAAAGAGAGTCCTGTATACAAAATTGTACTTTTCTATAGCTCTTCTAGAGTTTCCATTCCTAGTTAAGATCCTAAATAGTATAATTTCAATTTCTGCATGCAAATTTCTTTATCTGGCTTTCTGAAAAACTTTTTAAGTTCTGTGACAAATTCAGCATATGATATCTGGCTGTTCTGTCTGACAGAACTTGGACCATGTGATTTACTGAACTTGATCAATATGATTTTATTATACTTTCTCAAATATATTCTGATTATAAGAAATCTATGCTGTGACCTTACCATTGTGAGTTGCATGTTTTTCCAGATACATCATGAACTGGTCTTTCATGAGAGCATTTTTATTCTCTATTAATCATTTTCACTGAGGTGTACTTATATTAGCTCCTTCCATGATGCACTTAACACTATATGCTTAATATAGACGTATTTTATAGTTTCTAGGGAATATTAACAAACACTTCTTTCCTAATTTATAATCTATTAATTACTTTAGTTCATAGTATTTAGTTCCACATACTTATACTGTGTCTCTCCTGCCCACCAAATGCACTTCTTGTGACTGTAGTGGTGCCACTGGCATTTGTTGGACTTGAACCTTCAGGGGATTCAATTTTGACCTTTGGTAGAATGGGAAATGTAGTTTTCCCTATTTTATACATTAAAAGAATGGCTTACAAACTCTAACTAGAACAATGTACAGAAAACCTCAGAGAAAAGTTCATTCAGTAAGAGTTGACAAAGACATTGTGCAACATATATTTGATTTCACGCAGTTGTCTAAGTTTATGGTCGATTCATCTGGTGCATACAAAATAACCCAATAAAGTAATGTGCTTTAGAGCTAAGGCAGAATTAAATATTTATTTTAAAATACTTCCCTTCAAATTGTCACTAAACATAACAAAACAGTAAATTAACTGTACATGTCTGGTTTTCCACTTAGAGTTAATTTCTTCTTGGATTTAATGCTGTTATCTTATAACTTTGAAATTACTTGGTTGAATTTAAGTCTGTATGTATCTTTGCCCACATTAACTATATTTTTATTTCTTAGAAAAACTGATTATGGTCAATTTTGCCAGTTTCAATTTATGCTTGGAAATCTTTACTCTAGAACTTCATTAATGAAACCACTAACCATCTAAACCAAGTAACAGTCATTTTACAAAACTGACCTATACACAAGTAAGATGCATTTGTGTAAATCTGAAGACTTAATTTATTGACAGGAATACTTTTGTAAAAATTTTACGTATGTAGTATAACGAAGCACCTGAAATTCAAACAAATGCCATTCTAAAACTGTTGGCTTCATTGTGTTCTGTAGAAAATCCCTCACTGTGTTAAGTGGGGCTGCTATTTCATCTGCAGCCCTTGCCACATTGTTTTATCACTTTCAGCTAATGCTGTGCCATTAATTTGAAATTAATTAAATTAACATGTACCTGGCCATGAAAATGGTGAAGAAATAGAATTTCTATTCCAATTTTTAAGAGTCAAAATTTTAGTTTCACACAGTCAGTCAGTCTTGTGAAAACTTATTTTTTCATGCACCATCACTGTTAATATATGCATTGACTTTTATTTGGTTTAATAGATGTTATTCTTACAACAAAACCTATTTGTTTAACTCATGTGCTTGTTGAACCTATAGACAATAGTTAATGAAGGATAGGGATCTTAACATTAAGCTATCATCTTTAATGACACTCTTTAACTGCAAAACAGAGGATTTGGAATTGCTAGCTGCACCTAAACAGTTATCAAAAACTTTCAGGTTTGAGAACACATTTTCAATTTAGAGAAGTGTTACTGGTTATGTTAAATTTTTCTGGGGGAAGAATCAACTTAGGCAGGAACTTTTGCAAGAGCCTTCAGTTTTTTCTAACCATTACTAAAATCCAGATAGCAAAAATGTTTGTTGTTGTCGCTATTGTTATAATTTTACTGTGGTAACAAAAAGCCTGCAAATGCATCTTTACATACAATCAGAGAACTGACATTTTGCTTATATATACATATACCTGTAGTGAGCAGATGCTGCTTGTATTCCCAAGGTTAAAAAAAAAAAACCACAAAAAAACACAAAACAAAGCATAAAAAAGAACCCTGCCTGGCCTCATTAGAAGCCTCTGAAAATCTCAGTTCACAACTGGTCAGCAGTGAATAGTTTGATCTCCAGAGAATGTGCTTCAGCACAAGCAGACCACCTCCTGCTGCCAGGAGCTCTTTCTCAGTTTGCAGGAACACAGTGACGCACAAACACCAGGGCCCCTTGTTGGACCAGGGAAGTAGGAAATTCTTTCAAGAGGCTGTTTACAGTCATGTCCTTTCTACATTCCAATCCCACTGTAAAATAGGGACTGGATGCATATAAGGAAACAATTTTCTCTTGTGGACACAATAGAGATGGACTGCTGTTCTGAATAAAAAAAACAAAAAACAAAAAAACAACAACAAAACAAATTGCAGGTACAATCATAACTAGTGAGCATCTGCCACTGGATTAAAAGATTTTGAGTGAAATTTAAGTGATCTCAGAATAAAACATAAAGTAGAGTCTCATTAAGTTTGCACAGTCTGATTCTGATATATCATTATTATGCAGTATTTTCCTAATTTCCTAAAATTTTAAACCCTAAGGCAGCTCTACTAAAAATTTTCTTTCATATTTTACCTGTCATATAATGTTAAAAAAAGTTCTATTTTTTTTTTAATAAAGCAAGATTGGGGGATATATACTATATACCTATATATATACATATACACACACATTAGAGGTATGTATGAAAGTAGAATAGTGACAATTTCTAAATCATTTTGCTACTCTGGTTAGATGTTTGAAGTGCTCTTTGCCAGTTATAAATTTATTATTTTAGCAATCATTCTAACATTACAGATAAGCATATAAGAAGACAAGATAGGAATTAGGGCACAGGGAGTGACCAACTGTGAGCTCTCCAGATATATTGTGAAAGAGCTAATGAAAAGCCTTGAGAAATCTTAGAATCTAAATATGCATTATAAATGACAAGTTGGCTTTTATCCTCAGTGTCACAGTGCCAGTGGGATAGAGACAAATTTGGATCACCTACCAGTTTTTCCAACTGATAGCTTCAGCTGAAAACTACATAAGTTTCTCCTGTTAAATGAGACATCTTAGGTCTGCTACAATTTATATTCTTCTGCATTATGCATTTTGAGTTTATCAGGAACTTTGAATATGGTCCTTTTCTTTTGGCCCTACTCTTCCCATCAAAATCCAAAGAGGATGACTTAAACCAATATTATAGGGATTCTGTTACAGCAAAGACAGGCAGTTCTGGGCAATGTCCCAAAACCTCTGTAATGAGAAAGAAACAGAGGAAGAGAATAATGTCCTTGGGTTGTCATGTATCTCCTGAGACGAATAACTAATACAGTTTTGTTTGTATTTTTCTTTGTGATTCTGTCATAATTCTTCCTTTAAAAACAATGAGAGCAGGATTATTTTACAATATATTTTACAATCTGTAGGAAGATACATAAAATTTTAATATCTTGTCTCTCTACAGACCAGAATGAGGAAAAAGTGAAAAGAGACATTTGCAAATTAAATTATAATTGGTAGATATAGACTGAACAGCTTTAAAGTTGTAGTTTAAACTGTATTAAAATGATGAATGTCTTCACAAATTGAATTTAATATTTCGCTGTCATTAGTACTTAAATATTAGATAAGTAAATTTGTTCATTTGAATGTAGTAATTGTAAAAGGGATTTTAGGTCTTATGATTGACAGTGTAAAACATTAACAGTTTTTCAAAATTGTCACATATTTTGAATTGCTAATATTCAACTATCTGTTAGACTGAAGTCCTAAATTATTCTATGCTGAACTTATGCCTAAAATCCAAATTGGTGTCATAGAAGCTTACGAAGGGTAATGATCATTCTGTGATATACCAGTATATCTCAAAGGAACAGCGTTTTTTAAATCTTTTGATTTACATCATTTTGAGTCTAAGGCTGGCTTCTGTCCTAATCAGATTTTACTTGTTGTTTTTCTTGCTTCTGGAGTTTTAACAGCTTCCTAACATTTACAGATTATTCATGAATCAAATTATTTACATAATACAATTAAAATGTGATCATTCCTTAGAGTATTAGAATATAAATTACTGTCTAGATAAATAGGAAGAATATTGTCCAGAAATAAAATATATGTGTGTGCTTTTATGTGGTGTACAAAACATACTCATACCAAACAACCTAATAACATTCCATTTAATTTTGTAATGGAAGCATAAGGCCAATGACTGACATTAAAAATATGATGTACGTATGAAAAATAAATATTTAAAGGATAAATAGATATAGTGGTATAATTACATAAGTAACCACCACATGACCAACACTTAATGAGGTTTCTGGGCCTTTCCATGAATTATCTTTCCAGCATGCAAATCTTATTCACTAAATTTAAAAGCTCCACTCATGTGTATACAAATATAACGTTAAATAATTAAGCCTAACAAAACAATATTTTTTGTAAGACATAATGGAGATCTTTATACAATTTTTGATTGTGCTAGTAGTCTCCAGTCTTCTATTCATTGTCCAGTATGTTGATGACGTCTAATTGCTCATTATTTCACGATTTTTAGGAGAAAAATAATAATAAAAAAAAAGAAAAACCTCTTTTAGGAAGTATTTTGAACAATATAAAGACAGATGTTGCTTCAGAGGTCTATAAAGACATCACTGAAATCTCTGCTACATCTAGAGCTCATTTGAGTTTATTACATTATACTTCATGTATCCCATTTCTCCAGGCATCTAAGGAATCTTCAGTTTCCCTTTGGTACACGTTTATCAGGCTTAATGTATAAGTGATGGAAGCTCACAGGGAAAATCCTATTCCTTGTAATGCCAATGACAACATCCTAATAAAGCTAATAGTGTAAAATACCAGTTGTAGCAGATCTAGCAACTTTGCCTGTTTAGAAGCAGCAGCTGTATGGAAGCTGAATGCTTGAGAGCTATGTTAACTTTAGGTGTTTTACAAGACTGAGATCAACTAGCATCTTGTAAAACTTACATCAACTAGCAACTGAGGTAGGAATATCCATTTTTATATGTTCTGAGAAACTGTAGTTGTAATTTTTTGCCACCACAGTCCCATTAGGCTGCATGATATCCTCATTAATAGTTCTGTATGTTTATTTTACATTTAACATGTTTGTAGAGGGATTTTCTAGTGAATATTTTAATTTTGCATCATGTTAATTATAATACATGTTAAGTGAGCTGTAATTACTAGTCAAGTAAACCCCCCACTGGAAACAGTGTATGTTTTCAACAAAATACATGTGAAAATATATGCAGTGTACTAAAAAACTACTAGTGTGAAAAATATTGCAAGCACTGCAGTTTCTGTAAGTTTTTGTTTTCAAAAATAGTATGAAAGGCAAAAAAAAAAAAAAAAAAAAAAAA
>NDXB01003496.1:0-26496 GCA_002631895.1 Agapornis roseicollis | reverse complement strand
TGTTTCAAAAAAAAGAATAAAAAGAAAAAAAAAAAAAAAAAAAACAAAAATCTGGGTTCAAAGTAGTTTAATTTGTCAAACAGTGGCACTTTTTCTTCATCTTGTTTATGTTTCACTACCATTTTGCTCCACTGATTTCTTTCATGCATGCAGTTCTTGCTGTCATCTCTCTGCTTTCTTCCTGAAGAATGTGTGCATAGTGTAAATGTGATGTCCCTCAGCGTCTTTCCAAACACATTGTCAAGAAATGTATGTAACTTTGTGAGTCTTTCATCTGTTGTTCATCTTAGTTTATGCAATTTCTGTCTTCATTTTTGTAATAAAGAAAACTGACTTAAAGCATTTCTATCTGTATTTTCTTTATTACTGATGAACGATGGTTTTCTGGTATTATCTACATTAAGTATTTTGTAACTGAGGAGATTTTCTAAGATTGTGTCAGTATTTTTGTTTCAATAGTAAAACTCCAATTGTTTTCTCCAATAATGGATATAAAAAATTCCCCACAAAACCAAATAAATCATTAATTAATCATTAATTCCTCAGTTCTTAGTTTTGTTCATATTAGCTGGCTGCCATGCTGCTCCTCTAATGGGGCAAGTAGTGAAATGTCTGTATAAATACACAGCCTGAGCACTAGATCCATACTGATTTAACCTTCCTGCTTGAAACAATTGTATCCTAAAAGGCCTATGTTTTAATACTGGGGAGAACTGTAATGGTACAAGACACTTTTACAGCAAGTACAACTCTGCTGAGAATTGCAGTTGCACCAGTTTCAAGTAAATTGCAACTATTTCAAGTAAAAACATGCAGTATATACTGGCAGCACTTATTGTAGCTTCTCTTTTTGTAGCTAATGCTATACAATAATTATACATTTTAAATATAGTATCCCGAGTAATACTCAACACTCTTGTGTTTGCATTTACATATGTCTTAAAGAGCTATAAGAAAGTGCTGTCAAATCTGAAAGAGTTTATCAATTCAAATATAGTCCCAACATAGTTAGATCTTTTTTTCAAGTCTCCTGACTACAGTACTCTGGTTACAGCTGTCATCCAGTATAAAGATGCAAAAATTTCTCAGGTCTCTGTGGAATGTGCACAGCGTGATTTTGAATTCTTCTAAATAACACAGTTAAAATAATTTACCCTTTTATGTTACAGCAGTATTGAAACCACACATAAGTGCATGTTTTCAATCCCCATGTCAATCTTAATTAATCTGCACAAGTTCTTAGAAATTCCTCCAAGAGACATGTTCAGTAAATCTGCTGTCAGTTTGAATGGAGGAAATTAGGACACAGAAACATTCTCATTTCCCCAAGGCATTCTAAAACCTGTGTGCAGAGCCACAAACTCCACAAAGCTGCTGTTGTTCTGCAGCCTCTACCCCTCAATGCACAGGAGGGCTGGGATCTTTCTGCTCACTTTTCTTTGGAGCTTCCCATGGAAGTAGGCAATGGTAAAAAAATACTCTTTCCTGCAGTGGCTGAGTAAATGCATGAAAATAGGGGCAGTAACTACCTGATAATTCTTCAGGCACATTAGAATGCTTCTGAAGGCTAGTTAGGGATATTTTGATGGTGCCAGGAATAATTTTTAAAAACTTTGCTTAAAAAAGTAGTAAACCACAACTCCAAAGAGTCTTTTCAAAACCCAGCATACATTTTTAGTTAATACAGCCTACTTTCCTTTCCCTTCTCATACATCAGTGAACATGGACAAGGCATCGTTGACAAGAGCACTCAAGTTGCTAGTTACAATATTTGTTTTATCTAGCTATTTCATATATGACTTGTTTAAGACACCTTCATATGAAAAATACTGTAAAAGGCCATTAGTGCAAATGAGAACTGAAGTCCTACTTACTCAGTACCCAGAGTCATACCAAAAGGAATTTTCCTTCAAAATTTAGGAGAAAAATGTTATTTCAGAAAACTTGTTGGCAAGAGGGTCTCTGCCATAACGGATAGCTCCCTCATTCACGTAAGTATCAAAAAGCATAGCATTTCTGATACATACCAGTTTAAGAATGCTCATTTCAGTAGCTTACAACATCTTTATAATTGATAATCCTGGGGGCACCACAGACTCTCCTGACTGTGAATGCCCATCCCTCCTGTGCATTGTTCACTGTAGTATACAGGCTCCTCTTGCTGCCAGTGAACCCATTGAAACTGCTCTGCAACCAGGCTCAGATTTCACTGGAAATGGTAGGCAATGAAGATATGTCATTTATGGGTGGAAGAAAGTTAGAGGAAATCTTCTATTTAGTTAGTTACATCAGGATCAATAATACTATCCCCTTATTTTTCAAAGCTGTGTGTCAAGCATATCTGTCGGAACATATTACTCAGTCATGCAGTACAGAGCACATATCCGCATGTGCTTGTATACTGCCCTTCAGCAGTATCTGTTCTAGCAGAATGTTATAGGGAAAATCACTGAGGAAGAAGAAGCATTAAAATTAATGTCGATTATAAGCTTGTTAGCATCTTTTTGTATTAAGGAATGGGATAGAAAAGACTGTCATGGTCTCTTGCATCATATGCTTCACCAGTAAATGTTGCATAAAATCATCATAATTTATTAAAAGTTGATGTTGCAACTGTATTGATTTTCCATTTCATTTGAAGGTAGACATGTAGCTGCTGGGCATTACCTGGCTCAAGGCCCAAGTTTTGTTTGTTTAAATTGCTAAAAGCAGCTCACACAGGTTTGGCTGTGGCAGCCAAAGTATTGGAGCAAATTTAGGTAGCAGGCAGGGATCTTTGGTTGTTTTCTCCTTTTTGCCTGCAGTCATTTTTGTCTCAGTAAGGAACATGAATGCTTAGTAATGGGAAGTCCTTTTACAAAGCTAAGAAATGTTTCCTCTTCTAATACACTCTTCTCACTAAAAAAAGAAACAAACTAGGTACATGCTACTTTCACATGCTACATAAAATAGGGTTCAGTCTGGGTACCTGTAACTTGTAAGATTTGGTAGGTGTCATAAAGTCCTGATCATCTGCAGCAAAGGAGCTGGAGAACTCAACAGCTCCATTTAAACCCCTCTTAGACATTTCATGTTGGAAAATTCAGGAGGAAGATGCTTTCAGAGTCAGTGAGCAAAGTTGTGCAAGTCCCACACTTTAGGTATGTCCATTTTCAATACAAGAAAATGTAAAGCATTTAAAGTCAATGAAATACCAGACAATTATTTATAAAAGAAGAATGACTTCTTTTAGCTGTTATCAGTTGAGAAATTATTTCCACTTATTTTGTACAAAGTTGAATGTACTTATCCCCAAGGAAAATAAATAAAGGAAGCATTTCAAATCATCTGGAAACAAATGAATAGTTGCAGTGATTAAAATGAAGAACTGTACTTTGAGTATTTGAGATACCCTGTCTCCAACACCTACCTCATAGTGTTTGTATGCACTTTTTATATCTGGGGTTAACTTGTATTATAGATGCATGTTACCTGTCTGGAATTCTGTAATATATCTGGTAAATCTTTTAGGGTTTGCCATTATTTTTATCATTATATGATTGTTCAGATGTGTATCCCCTTTTTTATTCCCTTCTCCAGATCTATATCTTGGCAGGACTTGTTCTAGCAATAGTCTTTGGCCTCCCACCATTATAATAGTACCTGGTAGAAAAACCTTGTAGAGCTTTTTAACTTCTTGGTACTACATTATGATTGCTTGGATGCTCATCAGTAGATGCTAATTTTGAAGATCTATGGCTTCTATCTTTTTAGGGGGGTTGAATAAATATATACATCTTGTAAGCCTTTGATTCTAAGTAAGTTCCAGATCAGATACAAAATCAAAGACAATGTCCTTATACAGAGCAGAAATAACCATCATGGTTGGGCAACCTTTTTAAAACTTAGTACAACAGCACAGTTCAAGAAGATGATAAACAAGAGTATACTTTTTTCTGTCAGTAGCCAGTCCAATGTTTTCAAATTCATTCTCTAGTTCATAATTTTCAACTACTTTAGCTTGAGAGTAGTTCCTACTTTAGCTTCAGATTGACCTAAAGGAAAGGACAAACTTCTGCATAATATTCTTACATATTCATTCTCAAAAAATGCTACTGTATGAGCATAGGAAAATGGGTTTATTGTTGCTTTCTTCTTTTTTTTTTTTCTTAAAAATGTAAATGACTGTAAAAGGTTAAAGGCTATGTAGAATCATCTTTCATCTTTCCTTTAAAGCATGCTTTCAGAGGAGTAGGGGGAAGGAAGAAGGGCACAAAGCAGTGCTAGCTTAGGATTTTTTTTTCAACAAAACTTAGAATCACTGAATGAGGTTGGAAGGGACCCCTGGAGGTCATCTTGTCCAAACCCACTGCTCAGCAGAGTACTTACAAAGTCTGCAAGTAGATCAGCATTTCTTAGATCACCAGTTGAATATATACAATGTGATTCTGTAAGAGTACAGAGAAATTCTGTNGACCCCCGCACTGCTCAGCAGACAAACCCACTGCTCAGCAAGTAGATCAGCATTTCTTAGATCAGCAGTTGAATATATACAATGTGATTCTGTAAGAGTACAGAGAAATTCTGTCAGAGAAATTCATATTTTACATTCATATAACATCAGGCAAAAGATATGAATGTTGTATGATAAGTTTCTGTGTCTTTGTGTAGAAACAATAGCTTTAGTTTTCCAGGTACAAAGTACCTGTACACTGTGTACATAGGTAGATAGTGTGTTTCTATCTACACCTGCATCCCTTTACAGCATCTAATACAGACTCCTTAAAGGAATTAATTCTGATTTTACATTTGAAGGACCAGTTAGTTCTCTTCACTGGGAAATTCTGTTTCACTTACCAAGTTCTTCATTGCTCTTTCCTATTCAAATAATGATTTGAGCAAAAATGTTCAATTATTGTAATAGAAGCTAGAACCTAGTCAATAAATGAGAATTTGAAAATTGCCAGCACTTTTCATGACATTTATAGAAACTAGCTTTGAGCCTTTTTATTGCATTTCTGAAAGTTTTTTATATTTCCATAAGTATTCATTGATAAACACTTGTTTGAAGAATGGAGTGGAAGAATCAAGTGGCTTTGTTTAAAGTTGGCAGTTTCCTTCATTATCATGAGAAGGTATATGATATTATTTTTACCACATTTATGTAACACAAAGCATGGCATCTTAAATGGGTCATATTTTTGAAATGTTGTAATTAAAGTTCATTCATGATTATGGAACTTACACATTTTTGTTTTTTCAAGCAGTGTTTTAAAGGACTCCATTATGATTAGATTACTAAGTTGTACAGTAAACCTTTTCACAAAATTATTAATAACTGATTCATTCACTTTAACATTGATTTTTAAAGATTTATAATAAGTGTATTTTCAGCTAGGGATAAAAGGTACATAGATGCTTTATTGTTATAGAGCACAAAGTAGAACTAGTATTTTGAGTCCATTTAGTACATATTGGATCACTGTAAAAAACCAAACAAACAAAACCAACAAACATTTAAAATCATTGCTGCTTATAAGGTATTTTTTGTATCATTAAAAAATTGTTACAGTAAAGTTGACTTCAGTCCAATTTAGGGCAAAACTGTTTGATAACAACGGTGTCTTGCAAAGTTGGTTGAAAGGCTATATGTAGTATGATATTAATTTTTCATCCAGTTACAGAATTAGTACTTCTGTTGATGTCATAAGACATTCAGACAAAATTTCCCAGTTTTGATATCATAGATGCACTAAGATATGATTTTTGAAAGCAGTCAGGACAGGCCTAAATCTGCTTCAGTGTTTATTTTCATTACTTTTATGACTGACTCCTGTAGGAGCAGATGAACTGTTTCAAAGGTACAGCAGTTTAAGAACAGAAGCCAAAGATTAACTTTTAAAAAACATTTGTATATATTTTAGTTAACATTAAAAATAAACCATAACACGTATACATTTAAAGCACAAACCAGTCCAATTTCTGTCTGTCTTCAGAAGAAAAAAGTACATAAAGAGCCTAAGACAGGTGAGAAGACTGATGACAGCAATACCTCTCACCACACTGTAAAGTGCAGCCATATTCCTGTCGCTCTTTGTGGGAGATAAAGGAAAGAAATGTTGGAAAAGTACTGGCACTCATAAGAAATCATACTTTAAAACATCATGAAACAGAAACCTGTATGAACAAATGGGTTGCAAGGAGGAAAAGTAGGACTTGGGACATGTAGGGAAGTAGTAAGGATGAAGAATGCTGATGAAAAGGAAATTATTAATCATAAAGAGATAGAAATGTATGCAGCAGTCAAATAATTACGTCTCAGATATCTCACCAATACCAAGATTAAACTTAAAAACAAAGTCTTTCTCACAACTATTCCAGATAAATATGTATATCATTGCACATAGGAGCAATATTGTTACTATAAACATTTCCTTCTCTTGCTGTTGAAAATATTGTGTAGGCATTTCTGTCACTAAATCATTCAGGGTGTGAAGCTTGCCACATCACAATGTGCCAGTGATACTGGAAGTGAAAAATGTATGTTAACACTGAATTATAAAAAAGAAAAAGAAAAAACCCACCCTAAACCCACAACATCAACACAGCCATCCCAAATCCCTTTAAAATATGGATCATACTACCCTATTTTTAATCTTCCACATTCTGTTTAGTGGTTGAAAAGAGATACAGAGGAAAGCTTGGCTCTGTGAGGTCTCTAGAACTGGACTGCATAATTTACTGGTAGTATATCTGTTGAAATGTATGAGCTTTTCAGTAAACTGAATTAAATGTCTATTTATATTCCTGACAATTCAGACTGGTAAATGCAAATGAAATATACATAGGAAGTCATCAAATAGATGGGTGGATGCATGGGTAAAGCAAGTTTTGGAAGAGGTAGCAGAAATTATAATATTTAAATAAGGATGTTGATTTTAAAAACAAGAAAGAAAATTGCTTCATGTGAGATGTTAACTTCCAACATTTCTGACAGGGCAAATTCATAAATGATACGTAACTTCATTGCTATGCCATTATTTTTAGAATCATAGAATCACAGAAAGATTTGGGTTGGAAAGCACCTTAAGATCACCTAGTTCCAGCCTTCTGCCATGGGCAAGGGCACATCACACTAAATCGTATTGCTCAAGGCTCAATCCAACCTGGCCTTGAACACTGCCAGGGATGGAGCATTTACCACTTCCTTGGGCAGCCTGTTCCAGTGCCTCACCACCCTCTCAGTAAAGAACTTCCTTATATATGACCTGAACTTCCCCTGTTTAAGTTTAAACCCCTAAGCCCATAAATAATATTACTATTTATACAGAGGGGTTTTAAGTCTTCTGAAAGGAACATAACTTAAAGCAATATCTGTCTGTCTGCCTATCCATCCATGTAAATAGATACATTGGATTCTGGCTTACTGCATAATAGCATTCTGAGGAACAGTTCTATAATAATACAACTCATATAATAAATAATGAAAGCAATTACCTAAGAAGTCAAACATTTCCTTTCTTGTGAAAAAACTTTTTCTTTTCCATTTAAGCATTCTATCACATAGGCTAACAACGCGTGTATTTCTGTTAGCATGTACTGATTGAGAAGTCCTCAGGAAAATAATTTTCAAATTATATTTGAATGGGTAAATAGACATTTTCTTAAAAGGTAATTAAGAAGAAATATGAAATCTTAAATTATATTCTTAATCTGAAAACAGTCCCCAGTGTATCAGGAAGGCAGAAGAATAAAAAGAGAAAGGTGACACTAGGGGGCCCATTAAAACAGTGGTTTTATTACATTATACTGTATTTTGGTGTTTGTTATAATATTATTCAAGTAAACTCCTGTCAGAAAAACCTTGCTCCTATTCTAGCAACAGGTATAGATACAGCTGCAAATGGAAATGCACCACTGCACTGCTGACTCATGCATCACTCAAGGCATGGTAACACTAAGTGAGCGATCAGCATGCACAGAAACCAGTTCCATTCCCCTGAGTTCGCTCAGAACATAGCATCACACAAGGCAATTGTCTCTAGCCAATTTCTAAGCAAGGCGGAAACCGTCTTGAAGTAGATGGGTGGATGAACTTTTACTGAGGCCTTTTTTTTTTTGCCCAGTTTATTGATAAGATACAAATTCTCTCGTATATAAGGGTCGCCTGAGTTCACAAACACAGTAGTTGTTGTTCTGAGAATGCCACTATTCAAAACAGTCTGCAGCATTACTGTGTGTTATGGAAATGTCAGTGAGTCGAAACAAAGTATTTTTCTGTGATTCGTAATGAAGTAAAATTAGCTAAGCATCAGCTTTCATAATAAAAATACAGCAAACAAGATCAGGTGGTGAATATGTTTATTTTGAAGTGTATGAATGTATTTTCAAGATACAAGACTATATAAAATGAGGTCCTAACCCTATAATCATTTGATAATATCGGTAGTTTTCCTCATATTAATTTATTTTAGACTGCAACTGTTGGCAGATTAAATAGCTTTAATTGTCTTCTTTTAAGACTTTAGAATTCTATTTTCATTCAGAAAATGACCTTTATAAGAATAAGCACTGTTTTGGCACTCTCTTAACCCTTTCATAGTTCTGCTTAGCACCCCTGATAATTAACTTGATTTGAAAAGTGTAAAAAGGCTGCTTATATCAACTATTATGTTGAACATTTAAAATGTTTTTCTTAGGCTGCATGCTGATAATTGAAGTCTTGGAATGTTAAGAAATGACGTTTTTTGTTATTAAATAATACTATTTATGCTATATGACTATATTGGAATTTTGGCAATGGGAAAATATTATGTAGAAAAATTTTTCTTATGATTTTTTAAGTTGTACACCTCCTTAATCTTTAAGACTGTTCATTTCCATTAATTTCTGAAAGGTTCTTTTCTAAGTATACTTTAGCTTCTTGGCCAATGGTTTAAAAGCTTCATGAGATGCTGTTGTTTGGGATGAAATTTATTAATGAATTTTAATTTTCTTTCCTTCAAGACACTCTTTTTAATGGTCTTGGACTTGGTGCTGTCATTGGCCTGGGAGTGGCAGCCCTTTTGTTAATCCTGGTTGTGACGGATGTTACCTGCTTCTTTGTACGACAATGTGGATTGCTAATGTGCATCACCAGGAGGATCTGTGGGAAAAAAAGTGGTTCGAGTGGAAAAAGCAAAGAACTGGAAGAAGGAAAGGCTGCTTACTTGTAAGTATTATTCACATATTTTGGAAACTTCATTAAAAGAAACTTGGCTGTCCAACTTATATTAACTTCATGGCCATTTTGTGGTATGGCAAAGGGAATTAATAAAACATTTCTATTACTTTGGAAAGTGTTCTTCTGAAATGTATAGGATTGTTTGTGGTCAAATGTTGCCTTAAAGGACAAATGGGTACAAAAAGCCATTTAAAATACCTCACTTCAAGATGGCATTTTTGTGCAGCTTCACACAAAGGAAATCAATTGCAATTCAGTAAGTTATAGGCACACCTTTGGTCCATGAGGAGCAGATCATTGTAACTCTGTTTCTACAAATCCATCTTTGAGCTACTAATATCCAAATCCTCAGCATATGTTTGTGGCAGTGCCAGTAAATCTGGGAGTGAAGGACATAGTATGATAGCAAATCCATTAAGAAGTTTTCCTTCTCAGATGGAAAATCTTGTTTCTTGCCCATAGACTTTAAGAATAAAACTATTGTTGATTTTTAAAAACAGGAGTGCTGAGTTGGATGTGGGTGAAACATTCAGGACTGTTATTGTTCTTCTTAGCAACAGCCAATGACTGCTGAACATAAGTGGGGAATAAACAATCCTGATCCTCACAAATCATGTAGTGGCTAATTCATCAAACAAATGTGAATAAACTGATCATTTATGTGCAAATATGTTCCCTTAAATGATAAATGTGGATAGTGAGATCTCTGGCAAAACACTTCAAATTCTGATTGCATAAAATAATGGTACATTAAAGACCCAGAATTTACAGGGTTTTCCAAAGGTAAGCAGAAAGAGGATTACTTACAGTCTCTCATTTTAGGCAGTTCCATTTTTTTACTTAAGAAATGCTTAATTTCCTCTTTATGTTCATCTCATAGATTTCTTATGCATGCTCTGTAATATTTGTGAGAATACTATCTTTGTGTGATTAAAATAACATTTGCTGGTCCAATTCCTGTGTGCTGTAGCTCTCCTAGTAGTCATGCCTGGGAGATCAGATTTTGCAGTCCTCATTATTCATAGCTGTATTGAGTTTCTTTGTTGTTAGTGGTGTCTTAGTTCTGACTATTGGGATTCAAGAGAACTATGTCTTCCCTAGGTAATGATTTCTTAGTTGGGTTCTTAAGCCTTTGGAAACAGCTCCATGGAACAAAACCGGATGTAAGGAGGCACACAGTTTTTACATCAAATAATGCTTCTGAATAGAAGTTATGTCATACAATAGATGTTTCCTAATTCTCCACAGCTTACAGTAAGAGAAGAAAGTATTTTTTCTGTGGCATGAAGCCAGCATGTCCAGGTCAATAGAATCAAGATGTGAAGCTTGTGACTCTGACTCGGCTGTTGTATCCTGTTGAGCACAGCACTTCAGTTTGTTTTAATTTACATTCAAGAAGTGACCAAGTACAAATTGTTGTACATAACCTCCTAAATGGGAAGATCTTATGGAGCTGAATTTGCAAATGTCACTTATCAGTAGTTTATACCTTGCTCTCTCATTTCATACACAAATGACATTCCATGCTCTTCCAGAAAAGCATAAAGCCTGGTCACTTAATATTAATTCCTCCATGACACTTATTTTTCAAGAACAACTACCATATTTAGTTAGAGTTCTTTCCTTATTAGGGTGAACTTCAGTCAATCTGTTTTACAATTTGGGACTGTTCTTGTATTAGCCTGTAATCTACGTAAATAAACTGTGAGGCTGAAATTTCAAGACAGGCTTGAAGAGTCAGAATTTGAATTTATTTCATGCCAGCTGCTATTCCCTAAAAGACACTGACATTTCCATGTTTTAAATATGTTGGTTTTCATTCTGAATTTCTGAGTGGGTTTATGGTAGAATTGTAGGTTACATTTTGATTGTAGGATATATAGAAACTTAGTAATTACATTCCATATAATGTAATGCATGTAACATACAGACACCTGGAATGAAAACTACATCATGTATTTCCTACAGATCACTTTCCCTTCTGTGGAATTTTTAAGTGTTTTGCAGTGCTTCAGTCTTATATGAATGCTGTTTGCAAATAATGTCTTTATTAAGCTTTGGTCATGCAATAACCTATGTTCATCTGTAAAACTGTAGATGTGCAAACAAACCAAGGTGAACTTCTTATTCCCTCCACCAGTCCTACTGCAATCCATAATCTTTTGACAGATGTGAGGTAACCATGACAGTTTGGTGTCTCATCAACAGAAATTAGCATTGTAACCATTTGTGTATCTTAATGTAGAATTTTACTTGCAAAAGTGAAGAAGCACATGCAGGGTTGGGTTGTTGGTTTGTTGGTTTGGGTTTTTTTTAAATAACCAGAATTTTTTAGACTTCTTGCCTACACATTTATCTGTGCCAGACTTTTTTTAACTTACAAAGACTTTCCTTGAGAATACCTTCCAGAGGACAGTAGAGTTTTCCAGGTACTTTCTGAGAAGTTGGATTATTACAGTTGTAACAACCTGTTTAACAGAGAGATATGAATTGGACAAAGGTTTAACTAATTCTTTGTTATGGCACATAGTAAGTCTGACTTCTTCTAGAATATCACAGGTCCAGATAATAGTCTGTTAAATATAAAAGTAATTATTCATCTGTAACTCCATTACCCTGTATTTCCAGACTGTGGCTGACGAAGTTCCAGGATACAATTCCTGATCTGATGACAGGAACAGGGATGAAATATTTACATGGATAGAGGTTTTTATTTTGAGATATCAAATATATCTTGGGTATCCTTTGATCTGCCTTTTGAGACTAAAATTATATGCAAGTTAATTAGTATAAATATTATTAATACTTCTGTAGCACTGAGCACCTATTTCCATGTCATGGCCATATTATTGAGAGCAGAGAAGGACTTGGGAATACTGGTGAATGGGAAGGTGGACATGAGCCAGCAGTGTGTGCTCGCAACCCAGAAAGCTATCCATGTCCTGGGCAGCATCAAAAGCGAGGATGACCTACAGGCTGAAGGAAGTGATTCTCCTGCTCTACTCTGCTCTTGAGAGAGCCCACCTGCAGTACTGCGTTGAGCTCTCAGGCTCCCAACACAAGGGGGACGTGGGCCTGTGAAATCAAGTCCAGAGGAGGGCCATGAAGATGAGGAGATGGCTGGAGCACCTCTCCTATCAAGACAGGCTTAGAGAGCTGGAGCTGTTCACCTTGGAGAAGAGAAAGCTCCAGGAAGAACTTACAGCAGCTTTCAGTACCTGAAGGGGGGATTGTAAGAAAGATGGAGCAGACTTTTTATCAGGACCTGTTGAGATGAGACAAGGGGTAATGGTTTTAAAGTGGGAGAGCATAGATTTACATTGAACATAAGGAAGAACTTTTTTATGACAAGGGTGGTGAAACACTGGAACAGGTTGCCCAGAAAAGTGGTAGGTGCCCCATTCCTGGAAATCAGGTTGGATAGAGCTCTGAGGAACCTGATCTATTTGAAGATGTCCCTGCTCATTGCAGTCCTAGGTTGGACTAGATGACCTTTAAAAGTCCCTTCCAACCCAAACCTATTCTATGATTATCAACAAAGGCATAATGACAATACTGCTTCATCTTCCAACTCAGTATCCAATTAGCACAAAAGTTATTCTTTTCCTTACATGTGAAAGACTAGCATTTGTTCCTAAAGTAGGGGAAAATACGACATAGAAACAAAGAGTTTCTTCTACTAGTGCAAGCAGAAAGGGCTAGATTCTTATCACACAGGGGCTCTTTATGCTGTTTTAGCAGCTGGGATTGTCACAATCTCGGGAGATTAGAGTTCTGCAGTGTGTATACTAACATAAAGGCTCTTTATACTGCCTAAAAAGTTCGAGCATAACTAGGCATCAAGTTCTATATTTATTATACTAAGTTAGCAAAGTTTACATCTATTGCCATGAAGAAGCCATCATCTGATTATTTAGTCATAAACAAAATGCTCTTTTGAGATGCTAATCCATGATGTTTGTGGAGTTAGGCAAGTAACCATGGATACAGGCTGCTTTGAAGACTTCAAGGAATTGGGAACAGGCTGTTAAATGTGTCTCGATGGTGTTAGTCACTGATAATTAGTTTTGCCTTTTCTTTGCCGACTTTTGAGAGAAAGGATCTTGGTAATTATTTATATGCAATGTATGTGGTTAATATGATGATATAAGACTAAGACCCTTTTAATAATTTTTAGGAAGGATGGATCAAAAGAGCCAATAGTGGAAATGAGAACAGAGGATGAAAGAATTACCAATCATGAAGATGGGAGTCCTGTAAATGAGCCAAATGAGACAACTCCCCTCACAGAACCAGAGTAAGTAGCCTGACATTCCCTGGAGTTTCACACAAGATCCCTCTGGCTGCAAGGGTAGATTGGGCTTCACACTTTCTGAGAGGGAGATAAACAGCATCACCAGAATGGTGTGCTGCAGCAGTGTACAGGTGACAACACCATGATAGCAGCAATTCTGCAGAGTATCTTTACACTACAACCTCTTTGGAGGTTAGCGAGTATCCAGCTCTCCTGACCCTGCAGTGGTGGCTGAGCAGGAGTACCAAGATTTTTGTAGTCAGATGCAGCTGATCTTTACCACATTCCAGCAGTTTTTAACCGCTCCACAGGAGTAATATCCTGATTCTCAGAAATAGCCTTAGATTGAGACACACACACATCCCTACACACCCCCTGTACATAGGGCACAATGATTCCATGCTCCAGAAACCCATGTTCTTACAGGGTTGTCCCTTCCTACTTTCATTCATGTAACTGGGAGCTTAGCTCAATATTTAAATCCATGTGGTGTAACTGGATTAATAGTGCAGCCACTTTGCTTGTTTTCCTCGTGCCCTCATCCTACCGCTGCAAGCTGTTCTCAGCATAGAAACAACAGCAGTTCTTGCCAAGTCTCACAGGCTCTGGCTGCCTCCTGAGTCACAGGTACAAGCTATGGGCTGGGGGATCCCAAGTGCTGGTGGTCAGGTCCTCTCCTCTGTTTTGCTGCTGCACCCAGGAACAAATTAAACTGGGTAGAGTGGCTGGTGTTTGTACCTGAATAACGCTTCTCAAAACCTCTGTGGAGGATAAGTAGCATTTGTGATAGGGTACAAGCAAGCTGGTATTTTCCTAAGCTTACTATTGCAATGAGAGCTTCTGATATGCCTTTTTATTTTTTTCCCTGAAAATTCAGTTTGAAGAGAAACTAGTATTTCAACAAAGGTGTTGAGAGTTTCATTCTTTCTATAGAGTGCCCACCTAGTGGTATTAAAGGACATTAATTGATCGCTAAAGAGTTTCATTTCTGACCCTCAAAAGTTAATTGATTTGAAATTATCTAGTATCTGAAGGGGGCCTATAGGGATGCTGGGGAGGGACTCTCCATTAGGGACTGTAGTGATAGGACAAGGGGTAATGGGTTCAAACTTAAACAGGTTTAGATTTNTATCTAGTATCTGAAGGGGGCCTATAGGGATGCTGGGGAGGGACTCTCCATTAGGGACTGTAGTGATAGGACAAGGGGTAATGGGTTCAAACTTAAACAGGAGAGGTTTAGATTTGATATAAGGAAGAAATTCTTTCCTGTGAGGGTGGTGAGATGCTGGAATGGGTTGGCCAGGGATGTTGTGAGTGCTCCATCCCTGGCAGTGTTCAAGGCCAGGTTGGATGAAGCCTTGGGTGGTATGGTTTAGTGTGAGGTGTCCCTGGTTATGGCAGGGGGGTGGGAACTAGATGATCTTAAGGTCCCTTCCAACCCTAACTATTCTATGATTCTATTAAAGAAAGCTTCTAGTTTCTTTGATTTGAGCCCAAAGCTTTTCATGTGTTATGAAAATCTCCTACCTCTTGAAAACTTAAAGGTGTCTTGGCTACAAAGACACTTCTGTGGTCAATATAGAATCACAAAGTCAGAGAATGATTTGGGTTGGAAGAGACCTTAAAAATCATCCAGTTCCAACCCCTCTGCCATGGGCAGAGACACATTCCACTAGACCAGGTTGCTCCAAGTGTCTGATCCAACCTGGCCTTGAACACTGTCAGGAATGGGATAGTGGCAGCTTCTCTGAGCAACCTGTGCTGGTGCCTCACCACCCTCACAGAGAAGAATTTCTTCTTAATATCTAATAAAAATCTCCCATCTTCCAGTTTAAAACCATTACCCCTTGTCCTGGCACTACCTGATCTTGTAAAAAGTCCTTCTCTAGATTTCTTGTAGGCCCCCTTTAGGTATGGGATGGCTGCTATACAGTGTCCCCTGAGCTTTCTCTTTTCCAGGCTGAACAACCCCATCTCTCTCAGCCTGTCAAAAGTGATATAAAAAATCACCTGTTGATTATTTGATAAAATCACAGTTGTTGTTTGAAAGAAGATGTTCTTACAAAAGTCTGTTTCTGAAATGACAAGAAAATTGCTTTTCTTAACATTATCTAGAACTGCCAAAGACAGAACCTTTAATAAGAATAAAGCCTGTATTATTGACTCTCAGAGGCATTTTTAATAAATGGGGTTAAGAGTTGTGTTAAAATAACAGTGCAATAAGCTATAGACTTCCTTAAAGAGCTTGAAGACTTTAAACTTGTGTTANACCTTTAATAAGAATAAAGCCTGTATTATTGACTCTCAGCGGCATTTTTAATAAATGGGGTTAAGAGTTGTGTTAAAATAACAGTGCAATAAGCTATATACTTCCTTAAAGAACTTGAAGACTTTAAACTTGTGTTAATTGAACAATTACAGAATTTGTTGAATGACTAGTGATATGTTTGCTCTTCATATGAAAATTTATGAGGGGCACTTTAGAGAACCCACAGTTATCTCAGGAGTCAGGGGAATGTAGTAGTAAACATTGTAAAACTCCAGCAGGACCTGTGTATGTTAGTGGGTGAGGTGCCAGGGCCACGTTTTTTTTGTGCTTCAGGACTATCTGTAGCACCAAATCTTGCAAATACAAGAGAGATGCATTTAGCAAGGGACATAATAGCAGAAATAAAACCAGTTCAATTCTTCCTACTTGTTCCAGTCATTAGAACAGCTGACATGAGTGAACTATGAGGATGTTAAAATAAAAACTCTTTTATTATCCTGGGGGAGGGAGAAAGAATCAGTCACTGGGTGGCACAAAAAATAATTAAAACATAGGAACAACTGATAAGGAGTTTGATAGGTATTATGTCCTTAGCAGAATAGGTCTCTAAGAGATATTAATAATGATGACAGTTTCCTTTTGGTAAATTCTTCCCCAACAACCAGTGGCAAGAGGCAGAAGTCCAAGGTACAGCTGGACAGAAGCCAGCTAAAGATTCAGGACAGAGTCACTTAGGAAACCAAAGATAAATAGAGCACCATACAGCCAAGATATATGGAGGAACACTAGTACTAAGGGAACATGGAAAGACCATCTGCTCATTCACAGGTCATAACTGAAAAAACAGAGAAGTATAATATAAAGTACAGGTGAGATGCTACCAAAGGAAAGGAGGATGCAGTAGGGTGGAAGTCAGCTGAAAGCTGAAACCGAGATATCCTGGGCAGGGAAAGGGTGACCAGCAGGGATCTTGAATGGAAGAGCTTAGTTTGCAGGAAGGAAGACTTTCAAGGGCATTCCAGGCAGGCAATGTTCATACAAGGTGGGATTCATTCTGAGTAATTATAGCTATCTTAAAGGTATATGAGGTAAGCCTTCAGGTTAAATTGGATTAAATGTTTTGAATAATTAGTTGAATTATTTTGAATAATAACAAATTATACTTAGAACTTTAAATGCAATTTAATCATTTGTGGGAAATAAATAATAAAGGGATTACTTCATTTTACAATAATCTTTTCATTATATTGGTCAGCATATTATTCAGCAGTCTACGTTTTACCTTAACTCAGGTGATTCTTTTCAAAGCCAGGTTTGGAATCCATGCATGACAGATAAGCACAAAGCACTTTCACCTGCAAGTCAAGAAGTTTTAATAATGCTGGCAGGAAATCATTTTGAGCTGTGCATTTCATATTACATTTCTGTGATATGGTTAAAATACCACGTGAAATGTGCATTGCTAATTAATGTAAAAATTCCAACATTACTGTGTTTTTAGTGTTAGTTGAGTTTTTCTTAGTGTTAATGAAGCTGGGTGAATTCCAGTACCAAAAGGGCTGGGAGCCATTCTCCTGTAAAATAAGAAAGTAAATACTCTAGTTAAAGTTTTGTATAGGTAATACCAGCAGACTGTTTCATTTAGGTCACTTGCAGCACTAAGCAAAGTCAATATTATTAATGTTGATAACACCCAGCATCTGATTAAAGCAAAAGAACCTTTTAAAGTTCTCTAGTATTTTTTTTTCATTATAAAATACTTTAAGATTTGAAAGGATAAGTCTGCTCAGCTGAAAAATATCAAATTAATTTGAATAGATGTAGCTAAAGAAAAATCAGTTTTAGGAAAATTGGTGTAATTAAAACATTTAAACTTCATTTAGTTAATTAAAAGAAGAAAATGATTGGATCTGCACTAAAGATTAAATATCAATTAACATTTGAAACAAATGAAGAGGAAAATTCCAAACCCAAAAATTCTGTCACATTCAAAAGGATAATGTCGAACAACTAAACTGATAACTTCACCTGATATCCAAAAAAACCCTACAAGTTTTTAAAGACAGTCAGGTTAACGAATTGTGGATGGACTTTTTGATGAGGAAAACTTGCAAAACATTTTATTTGTCTGTAGTTTGGTTGTTTGGTTTTTTTTTTCCCCCTTGCTTACACTGAAAGCAAGGTTAATTTTATCACACTGCATGAACATGGATTTCAGTAATATCTAGTGTCCTTCAACAGGGTTCTAACAAAGCTCCTATTTCAATTAATTTGAAAATAGTTGTAAAATGCTCTTAATCCACTTTTCCAAAACAGTATATTCTGTCAATTGCCCAGTTTTCACTTTGACTAAATATTTCTTCCCTTTTAGGAACATTTTTTGAGGAATTACTTTGCCTTTATATAAAACTAGATTAAATTCAGACTTTCTTTAAATACTGGTGGAAGTGCTTTGCATGATTAGGTCTTTAACACAGATGCCTGCTTACCTAAAATGCGTATCATGAGCCATGCTTCCTCTGCCTCAACGTTTTTATCTTCTTTTAAAAATAGATTAGTGTTGGTTCTGCTGTTTCCATTCTTTCAGGCATTGTGTTGTGGGCTGAAATCTGTTTCCTTTGGTTGTGCCATGTGAAACAGGCAATTACTAGAGATCTTTGTGCTCAAAGCCAGACAGCTGATATATATCCCACATACTTTACTGTAATAGAGCAAGTTAGTCATCTCTTTGATTTCTCTGAGATACAGGTTGTGCTCACTGTTTAACCTCTAGACAAACAGCAGTTCGCTTCAGATAGCGTTAAGTTACATAAGACTGGGAATTTGGGTATTGTACTATTTTATTTGTTGTTATTAAACACTGTTATTACAAGACATTCCTAAGGGGTTCCTCAGACAGGTTTTGAACAGTATATTGCTCTTTGGGACATTGAAGGAATCACAGTGGAAGTTTACTGAAACATTTACCACTTATAATGGGTAAAAAAGGCATATGAATACTATTCCCTAGTTAAAACCAGAAAGCAAATGCAAACTGAAATCACAATTAACAAATAATTATTTATGCCCAGGAGACATTATTACAGGAACATCTGAGTAAACCATACATATTTTGACAGCTTTTGGTTTTTTGGTTTTTTGTTTCTGTTTTTTGACAGCCAACTAATGGCAGCAGGGAATCAATGATTTTCCAGATCCTGTTGAATGAAATCAGTGTTTGTCTTTCCTGTAAAGCAAGGGTGAAGACACTGTTGCCACTGGAATTAAGAATCATAAAACTCCTCTGAGTTTTCTCTAAGTTAGTCTTAAAAGAGCTATAAGTTATTAATGCAGCTGGATAGTGTGATGTAGCAAAAATAAATTTTAGAATTTTCTAAGTAATAAAATATCTTCCATTACCTCATTGTGCTATAAAAAGTTCTTTCCTTTACCAATGTCTTGGCATAACCTCCAATGATAGATTTCCTATTTCATATAAAATTGAATTTATATTTGGAAATGGACATAAAAAAAGAGTATAATCTAGATTCATCAAAAGGCTTACCTTTAAGTGTTCCTCAGTATCCTAAGGGACTCATGCCTCTATACTGTCTTGGGTCAATTTATTTGGCATTCTGTTGCTTCTTTTGTCTGCAGAAACTGCATTTTGAGCAGCAGCAATTTTCTTGTCGTGCCATTTAGGTTTTCCTGGCTTTATAGAAATGGAAAGAGTCAATATGAATTTCTTCAAAAGCAAATAACCTCATAATATAAATAATTATAAATTATTGTCAATAAATTATGTAAATTATGTTTTTAGAAACACTGTGAACTATATTAACAATATGTACACTGTAGACTTAAATTCCAGTTTATGCTTTGTTTATGTGTTACTATGATTCCTCTCTTCTTCTGATAGGAAGCTGCCACTAAAGGAGGAAAACGGGAAAGAAGCTTTAAATGCAGAAAACATAGAAATCAAAGTTGCTAATGACATCATCCAGTCAAAAGAAGATGATAGCAAAGCATAATAAGATAAACTACAGCTGTCTGGATAATGCATTTGGATTTAAGTAACCCCGTGACCAAAATTTTACAGTTGACCTTAATTTCTTGGGAAACTTAAACTTGGAATAGGTAGTACATGTGTACATATGATGAAACAGTTTCTGTCTACGGTTCCTTTCTATTTTTTGGTTAATGGTTTTAGTATGTAGTTTTGCTGACACCAAGTCCCATGGTATAAATTTGAAAAATCTGCAGAATAAGAACTGTAATTTACTATATGGTAAAGTTTGTCCATTTAGAACAGTTATAAAGCACCCCTAATCACAAACAACATGTGGGGTCTCTCCAGATCTTACAGTGCAAGCTACATACATAAAGTGACATTTACTACTGTATTTGTTTCCATTTATAATAATAATTAAAAAAAAAGTGCAGATTGCCCTTAAAGAAAAAACAGCCTCAGGATAAAGTTTAAGACCTTAGCAATGGCAGACACTCAGTAGTCATTCCAGCTGTGTTATCACTTGAAGTAAATGCAGAGCCAGCTCCACCTGTAGTTTCACCTGATTTTTTGGGTAAAATAAAAACTTGATAATGACCATGTAGAGACTTAAATAATATTGGCTAACTATTTTGTAGCAGTATATTGGCCTCATCCTGACTACATGAGTGTGACTCTGAAAGACTCCATGTCAGTGATTCAGGTTTACTGTATTAAAAGTTTGGAGGTTGCATGTGAACTAAAATACAGCAAAGGCGTGAAAATAAAACTTTTTTTAATCATAAACTTGGCTTTACATGAAACTTTACAATAAACACATGCTAATTTTCTATTAGACCAAACACATTTTTTCCTGTCTAGCATGTGTTAAGATGTTTTTCTTTATTGTTTATATTAATTATTCTGCTTAACATTAATCACTGAAATTTGACTGATTTATTTGATGCAAAATTTATTCATATTTATTTCCATTGATTTAATGGTGTCACTAATTGGAGTAATATATTTTGTTTCTTTTTCAGCATAGTGTATTCACACCTACCAAACTTTTCAAAGTCTTGCTGTGAAAGACAGATAAACAATATAGAAAACTAGATTGAAAAATTGTATTTAGCAGAGTAAATTGTAGAGTACCTTATGGATTTCCCAAATCTAAGTTATACCTGAGATTTAAGTGTAGCTTTACTCAGTAAATCATGTTCTATCCTCACTTATATCTGAATTTTGCTCATATTTGAAGTTCTTATACTTCCCAGTTTCCCACAGGACTTCATCAAACCTTAGCTGATATTTCAAAGTCATGGCAAAGTGGCTGACTTTTGTGCAGTAAAGCTGAAAGTGAAATGTAAAAGAGTGTCCTTAAATTTGAGGAAGATGACAGGTTAACTTTCATGTTAACCCAAGCTTTAGTGCATTTGAAATTGCTGAGAAGGACATATTTAACACATAGGAGTTTTTTTTATTATTTTTCAAACCCGAATCATTTTATGGGTTTTTTTTTACAACTTTTCTTTACTTTAGAAAGTAACAACAATGAGCCAAGTAGTTGAGCACAGAGGCATACCAGTGGTGTGGCTAGGATAAGAGGCCAAGTTCCCATAAAACCAGTACCAAAGTGGAAAGAATGGGTAAGAGGAGGTAGAAAGTGGGATAAAAGTTAGGAAGGAGAATAATTTGAAAGTGCTGAAAAGAAGTTTCTTTAAACACTAAGACACTATTTCTGGGTGAAGGAAAGATGAAGACATTCCTTTATGACCTCTCACTGTTGCTCCCACATACTCCCACTACTGGGTAGGCAGTACTACCAAATAGCTGCTTGTTTATTAAATCTCAGTCCTGTTTCATCCTCAGTAACTATACAGTGAGCAGGACTGCCCCTAAGCTGTAATTAAGAGGAACAATTGTCTCCTGTATATGAAAATATATTATTCTATGAAGTATATATTAGTAGCTGGACTTTTTCCTCTATCAAAATGCAAGGAAGGGACCTGGAAAATCCTAGCAGTTGAAAATAATGTGGCAGCCCACATCATCTCATGCAGTATCTCTACCAGGGATGTAGGTAGGAAACATCCTTTCCTCTTCTACTTGCCATCACAAACTTAGGTGGTGCTGTGCATATTCACATAAGTCAAGCTTTGCTAGGCAAATGATGCTTTTTTCTGAATCCAGCATGATCATCTGCACAACAAGGTTTCTATACAATGTGGGCAGAGCTAACAGTATCTAGGCTGGACTGTAGATGCATTTCAAATTTTAGCACTTCTTCTTGAGATTTACACAAAAAAACTTTATAGCCTAACAGCTATATATTAAGAGTTGGGGGTTTGTTTTGTTGGTTTTTCTTTTTGTTTTCTAATATGGCCTTGAATTACAGTGTGAAGGAATTAGAAAATTTAAGAGGTCCTGTCAGCACATTTATTATCGATATGCCCATGATGCTTTTTACAAGTAAAATGTACCGCAAAACTGTTTCAATATTGGAAGCAAAAGCATTTCCCACTACACTGGATTACAAATCAAAGGTTATTTCCAGGAGTATTTATTTTCTTCCTGCTGTTAAGTCTCCTGCCAGCTGGCCTATGTGAAGGCTGAGAATTAAACATTTCTAAATTACTGATGGACTGTCCAGGCATACCATTTGGTCTGTTATCTCTTGTGCTTTGACTCTATGCTGTACAGGAGAAAGCCACACTATAACTATGAAAGAATGCTTAAAACCACTGATATGTGCAAATATTTCAAAATGGGGGACAGCGCATAGTAATTTGTAAGATATGTGTAGAATGGAATAACATCATTTCTTTATTTTCTTTTCCTATTCTAGACTAAAAAAAGAAATCTGTATAAATGTCACTTTTTCTGTCTCAAAGTAATTTTAAGTGTTAGTATGAAATGTCAGAAGAGTTGACAAAATATAACTATTTGTAAAAGTAATCTGAATTGTTACACTAACATACTCTAGGAACAAGGGTGGGAGGGAGCCATTGAATTAATTAATGATATGGAATGTGGCAGTGACAATCTCTTTTCAACAAAAAATAAGGAGTAAAATCAAGTAAAATGTCTTTGAGCTTCTTGTTAATTTTCTTAGTAGGCCTACATTCTGATTTACCACAAGAGTAAGAAAAGTTTTAATTAGTGTTTAACAATTTAGTATACAAAAGTTCTCTGGAGGGTTTTTTTCTGATTTTGTTTTTTTTGTTTGTTTATTTGGGGTTTTTTGACTTTTATAATTTTTTTGTGGTTGCAAAAAATATTTACTATTCTGGTGATGCTAATGTCTATTGTGACAAAGATTAATTTATTTAGGCCACAGTCTTGCAAGAAATTAATGTGGCTGAACCCACCCCTCATATGCCACCCCACTGACACCAGTGGGGTTGATGTGAGCAGGAGGATGGATGTACTTTCATAAGAGACCTTGCAAGATTGGGCCTACTATCTCTTCATAGATATGTACAACATAATCACACAATGTCATCTACAAAGGCTGTTCGACAACAGTTCCTGGTACGGTGAATTCCACCTGCTGTCTTCAGCCTCTGCATTGATGTTTATCAGAAAAAGTGGCTTTCCTTTTATGGTGGTAATTACTTTGATTATTTATTTAAGTGCCAATCATCAAATTGTAGTATAATAATCATGCCATTTTTCTGTTTCCTAGACCAGATAATGGAAATGTATTTGTGCCTTTTAATAGCATGCCACTCTGCTTTATTAAAGAAAAATCTTCAGTAATTTGTCTACAAAGCCTGTTCAAAATATTTAAAAGCTCTACCATGACATACTTCTCTGCTTGAATATGCTCAAATACTCATCTGAAGTAAACTGGAGGTAGTATTCTCAAGTCACGTAAATATTCTAAACACAAAATTTGCAAAAATCTATTGAGATCACAGTTCTAGTGAGGGTCATAGTGGGTGTATTGCTACTGGAAAGATTCAAGTACACACATGGGGGTGTGTAGGGATGTTTTGACCAATTTATCAAGTTGGAGAGTCAGATAGATAAAAATTCTCCTTAGTTATATTTACGTACTTAGACCTAAAACATCAAAATCTTTTCTTAAATCTGAAAGATTATGTGGAGCATCTTCCCACCATTTTACCTCGCAGTGAATATTTGCTTTGCCGTCATCTGTGGCCTCACCATCCCTGTAAACTGTCATAGTAAGCAATATCTTTGTAGAGATATTGTTGCATCTGTTGGATGACATCCACTCCTGATTAAAGGGCCTCCAAAAAGATTATTTACTGAAACTCAAGAACCCTATTACAAATTGATCTATGGAGGGGTGCTGAGAGCACTGCAAGAAGGGCCACAGTAGAATCCAGGTATCACTAGGCTCAAACCGAATTCACTGGGACCTGAGTTTCATCCATACATCTCAGTGAGGCTCTGCATGTCCTCAGCTGATCAAGTCCCTTTTGCAGATTGGACTTTAAGTGGTAAGTAGAACTTAAATGTCCTGCCAGGTTCCTGCTAAAAGTTTGCTTAGAGGAGGTTTTCCCATCAGGAGTTTGTACAGATCAGGAAATGCTGATAAAAATATGTAATCACAGTTTTATCCCATATATTACTAGATGCACACAAGTAAAAGAAGAAAAAGGAATAAAACATTCTGCCAAATAAGTCATTGCAGTTGTAGTACTTCTTAGTCAAAGATGAAAACACTCTAAGTAGTATTTCTTCTTAAATCCATTTATTCAACTTCAGATACTTGTGCCAATTAATGCAAAGCTACTATGGTTGAATAGGCTTTTTTAAAAGAGGATCCACCCCCTTTTCCAGGTTTTTTTTATATCATTTCCTGGAGTACCCAGTCCACTTGACAGCAGTTCTGTAGTGGTGGGAGGATACCACTCACTAAGTTTTAAGTGATCTTCAATATTTCCACTGCACATATTAATGTGTTCTTTTATCATTTTACTTGAACCTGAGCCAAAAAGAAGCCTTTCTAATATAAAGTTGGCTTTAGATTAGGTTCTGAGAAATCACAGTTTACAAGTCTATCTTTCCTCTTAACAGGCATTGTAAGCCTCATGATGTTTGACTTTCAAACTTGAATATTGGCCATTTTAAGCCCAGAGAAATGAAATAAATGTTTATTGCCAAATTTATATTGGCAGCTTTTAAGTCATAGGTGAAATCGGGAGCGGGCAAGATGACCAGATGCAGTGCCGACATTTCAGGAAAGCCACTACCAGAGAGAACAGGTGCCAGAGAGTGAGCTGAGAAATTGCTCGGATACTGGGAATGTCCTTAGCAGTGACAGGGGAAGTGGGGAGCTGCAGAAACAAGAGAGGCTGCTGGAGGGCATTGCCGAAGTCAGGGTACTGCAAGCTGTGAAAACCAGAGGAGGGAGAATATTAACTCTGCTGTATCCTTTAACTCTGCCCTCAACCTAAAAGGCAGGGCTGGGGGAAGGGAAAACAAACCCTCAGAGTCTCTATAGATCACTGACAAATACATAAAGCAGTCAGGCTCCCCAGGAGGATAATTCTGTTGCTCATGGTGTAGAGTTCTCACTAAGAATTTTGAACTACTTAGACAAGGTTTAAAAAAAGAAATAGCTTTCCTGCTACAATGAGCACTCGGTATGTATTTGTATGCTGTGTACAGTATAAGCTAAAGCATACCATATATTGTTTTTGTTATTCCACATGTTGTTAACAGCCCACTTGCGATATATACCACCTGAATTATATATTGATAAGTTAGCTACCACTGGAGCTAGTTTGTTTACTGTTTCAAAATCTTATGTCCCTATGAAATGCTGTGTATATATATATCTCTATACTGTAAAAAGAAGTAATATTGCAGATGCTGGTTTTGTATTTATGAAAGACATTGAAAGTATGGCTTAAAGTATATCAATTATTTGTCACTCTTCACCATTTGTATATTAATAGTAAAGATACTTTTACTTTAATGAAGTGTTGTAGTTACATTTATTTTTGCTAAGTGTCTTTCTGTCAAGATGCCTGATTCATTCTGTGTCTTTCTGCCAAAAAGAAACATATCATTTTCCCCCCCATTATAGAAGTACTCAGTGATGCTCAAACAGCCCTACAATTTATTATTCTGTTTTCTGTCAAAATACATCACTGCTGTTAAAAACTACTATTGTAGTATCCTGAGTCTCCAGCTGAGCTTGAGGCCTGTTATGATCAGCCCCCTAAATATTAGTGTTGAAAGATATTTTTTTTTCCAATTAATATGATTAATGCACTATTTTAAAGGTATTTAGTATATGCCAGCAAAAGTTATTATCAGCAGAAAATGCCAGTGTCAGCATCAACAATTAGAAAATAGGTTTCCTTGTTTGGAAAAACAGCCTGAGGGAGCTGGTTCAGTGTCCTATTAACATCAGTGCACCACTGAAAGTTTTTACATAGTCGTGAGTCTTGGTCAGATAAAGCCGGACTTCATCCAGTGATGAAGTTCAAATATCTTGAGAGTCAATTAGTTCAGTGCACTGGCCACAAGGTAGGTGCAGGTAAGCAGTAAATACAAATGAATTTTACTTTGCTACTTACTTTTATCACAGAGTAGAGGAAAAATAATCTGTTACTTGTATCTGGCCAACAGTATCCTGGGCTGCATCAAAAGGAGCGGAACCAGCAGGTCAAAGGTGGTGATCCAGCCCTTCTACTCTGCTCTCGTGAGACTCCACTCTCATGTGGAGTATTGTGTGCAGTTCTGGTGTCCTCAACATAAAAAGGACATGGAGCTGTTGG
>NDXB01003495.1:0-19002 GCA_002631895.1 Agapornis roseicollis | reverse complement strand
AAAATGAATCTGGTATGTGTTGTCAGTGTGGCCATCACCTCTCTCTCTACTTTGGGAGGCATGTAATGGGAATTGTTAACAATTACATCTCTTTTTTCCCCCCTTTGGAGGGCCAATCTGTGGAGAGGACATTCTTACACCTTCCACTCCCCCACCTGGCTATTCACAGTAGATTTTGGGAATGTTAAAGATTTTGAATATCCTTTGAATACCCTTGAAACCAGCCTGCTGTTTTTGTTGGGAATCTGCATATTGCTGCATGAACTGCATATGTTTTACCTATGGCCATACCACCCCGAGAATGTCTGAACCCACCTGATCTTGGAAGCTAAGCAGGGTCAGGTTCGGGTCTTGTCTAAGGTTAAACAACCATCTAAGAACATCACCAAGAGATCTTCCACAAGGCTGGCCATGAGTGGCAGGGTGTGTGGGATCGTATGGGCAAGTATCTAGGCCAGTGGGGCCCTCCAGTGCTTTGAGCTTCATCCATTTGAAAAGTGCCAAATCCAGAAAAATTAGCAGAACACTTAAGTAAGGTGTGCTATCATCCTGGCAGGGACAGATCACCGCAATGTGCTGGGGCTTGGCCTATGCCCCGTTCTGTAAGGGGCAGGAAAAAGATGTCTCTTGATCTGCTGGCAAAGCAACAGACAATGCAGCTGCTCTGTCCCCAGCAACAAGCACAGCAGCTACCCCAACCCAACAACAGACACTGCAGCCAGTCCAACCCAGTAGCGGGTCCTGCAGCTGAACCAAAGGACCAATCTGTGCCACTATAAGCTACATCATGTGTCATTGGACTGGATGATCTTAAGGGACTCTTCCAACCTAAATGATTCCATCAGGAGCAGGCAAGATGCATGTGGAAAAGAAATGCATAACCTCTGCTGATGTCTACTCAGCAACCAGCCAAGTGAAATTCCAACTCCAACAGTAATTCCAGCAGACCTCAATAATGCAAGTGAAGTTACTGCCTCCAGCTGTCAGCTCCACCCGTCTGCTAGGATTACTGCTATGCAGGACAACTGTGAGAAGCTAATGTAGACTCCTCACACCCAGTCCAGGAATGGAGCAGCCAAAGGATTGTGCTAACACTGCATGGGAAGCTTCAGCAGAGGGGCACCAGTAAAGTGGCAGCTCTCATGTCCCAGTCCTGCACTTTGTGACCAGTAAACATTACACGATGTACACCAGCAGTAGAATTTTTGCACCAGGTGGGTGGTGCCAGGACAGTATACATCACTGTAAATTATCATACCCTCATACCTGGCACTTCATTCTCCTTCATCCCCAGAAAATGTATGTATATTTGCTAGTAATGTGTATTTCAGGAAGATGTGCACAGAGGATAACACTGGAAACCAAAAATTGTCAAAATCTGAAGAGATTGAAATGTCTATACTATGTACTGAAAAACATGTATAAATTAAGGTAAACAGGGATGATCGAGAACATTGTCTCGTTGTGCTAAGCCACCAAAAACCCCTTCTTGAATCAGGAATCTACATTGACGCTAATGGTGGCTAATTCATTTTCAAAGTCATAGTTATAAATCACAGGGAGGAAAAAAAGAATCTGATGGAAATAACATCATGCTCTACACCTTAATTCCTCATTTGCTTAAGTACATGTTAGACAATCACAAGGAACTTACAAGGCCTTCTTCAAGGCAGCGCCATTCTCCCAGTAGAAGGTTTCACCTTTCTTGTGCAACCCAATCCAGCAGTTGTCTATTTTCAAACACTTGTCTAATGAATGCTAAGAAAACAAAAAAGGGTATTTTGGATGTTTGTAAACATGAGCTGTCGCCATGAGAAGCAAATTCCTCCACTGATTTTTGAGTAGAACTAGTTCGTCACTCTGTCACCTAGAACACTCATAAGCATTTCACTGATATTTTAAAGCTTAAGTCTGTCTTTGAATTGACCATTACAGTATCATAAACTTCAGTGACATTGTTCAATTCTATACCCTTGAAAATTATTGCTGTTTTCTAAACACAAAAGTACCCAAACACCATGTATTGGTTTGTGTCTGTCTATATGTTTATCAAGCTCTTACATATGCAGCAGCTTAGTCTAAATAGGCTGGTACATACAGGTGTTTCCTGCATTTCAGATGGGCATATCAGGACTCCTCCCCTTCCCAATTATTACTTACATAATTTACATTTAAAGATTTTTATCTGTGGATAAGCAAATAAAAAAAAAAAGTAAAAGACAGCTAGTGCTCCAGAAGTTTTCAACAACCTGTAGCAAACACAGCAAAGAATAATGGAAGGTGATAGAGACAGCACTTGAAATGGGTTAACGTTATCTCATGAGATAACTATTAGCTGTCAGCATGGCCTCTAATGGATATGGAAGGAGTGCACCCTTATACTCCTCCACTCCTCCACAGAAACTTCAGTTCAAAAGAAAATAACCTTCTGATTAAACTTGTTTACCATTGACGCAGAAGACTGTCACCCGAAAGACTGTCCAGCCTGGCCTTGAACACCACCAGGGATGGAGCATTCACAACTTTCTTAGGCAACCCATTCCAGTGCCTCACCACCCTCACAGGAAAGAACTTCTTCCTTATATCCAATCTAAACTTCCCCTGTTTCAGTTTTAACCCATCATCCCTTGTCCTATCACTACAGTTCCTAATGAATAGTCCCTCCCCAGCATCCCTAGAGGCCCCCTTCAGATACTGGAAGGCTGCTATGAGGTCTTCACGCAGCCTTCTCTTCCCCAGGCTGAACAGCCCCAACTTTCTCAGCCTGTCTTCGTATGGGAGATGCTCCAGTCCCCTGATCATCCTTGTGGCCTCCTCTGGACTTGTTCCAACAGCCCCATGTCCTTTTTATGTTGAGGACACCAGAACTGCACACAATGCTCCAGGTGAGGTCTCACGAGAGCAGAGCAGAGGGCAGGATCACCTCCTTGGACCTGCTGGTCACGCTCCTTTGGATGCAGCCCAGGATACGGTTGCTTTCTGGGATGCAAGTGCACACTGAAGCCGGCTCATGTTCATGTTCTCATTGACCACCACCCCCAGGTCCTTCTCCACAGGGCTGCTCTGAATCTCCTCTTTGCCCAACCTCTAGCTGTACCTGGGATTGCTCCAACCCAGGTGTAGGACCTTGCACTTGGCATGGTTGAACTTCACGAGGTCGGCATCAGCCCATCTCACAAGGTGGGTCAAGGTCCCTTGACATTTTTGTTGAATTTTTTGACAGTGAAATTCACACTCTGTGTAGGACCATGACAGAGTCCATGAGTTCATCATGAGCCTGATTGACTCTGAAGGCTCACCCTGCAGGTGATCTCTCTTCCCATGCGCCAGCGCATGGGCTCAGGACCCTGTTTCAGCTCAACCAATCCATTGATTTCCTGGCTTCACCTCAGACCTGCCCTGATGATCTGGACGCTTGGCTGAACCAGACTACTGCCTACATCTTCCCTGCTTGCATTAGAAGTCTCAAGTGGCAGCTGTACTACAGCAAATTGCTAACAGCCAATGGATGCAGTTTTAAAAAAACAAAGCCCCATGTGAACTTCTTCTCATTTTAAGCTTTTTTGGTTAAGGAAAACTTGCACAGTATTTAGCACTGCTGTGAGATTCCCAAGCAAAGTTCAGTCAGGAGCATAGCAACAGACTCATGCAAGGAGCTATTTTGTAATGCAATTCCAAGAGGTGAATTGCTGAATGCAGTTTTCTTTAAAGCTTTCAGAGTAGCAACCCACAAAACCAGAAGTTGATCATAATAAACATATAAAAAATAGATATGCGTAATTGCTGTGCACATTTCCTGGGTTATTTAACCACTGTGGTTAAAGTTGAAATGGGCTGGATGTGTACGTTGCATCTTGCTCTTCTAGGTTATAAAGTTCCTGTGTAATGAGCTCTTTGGCAGGAAAATCAGTTTGGACTGTATGATCTGCACAGAATCCACCGTACCTGTCTGTGATGAATTAATGCAATAGTAATCATATTTGTTATAACAATTAAATTACATGTGTTTTCAAAAGTAGTTTTCCAATTTATCAAATAACATTATCCGTTTCCTAAAGTATGAAATTCCCTGGTGATTGCCGTCTGCTTCCTTACCATACCCAGACATTTTGTGAACTTTATCAATTCCCAATGGAATTATGTTATTTTTAATTCTGTAACTCACTCAAAAGAATTGACTGGTGCAGGCAAATAAACCCAGCTGGTGAGAAATACTCAGCAGCTGGGAATTTTGCACAATGCTGAACTCCAAGGTAAGAGCAGAAGTTTGTGGGAACTTAGTATCCTGCCTTGCAATCTGCCACTCCTTCCAACAACAAATCTCAAATAGTCAGTCCCCATTTCAGCTGGAACAGGTTGCAAGTTCTGTAAATTTGAAGATGTCATCTTCCTTCTGCAAGATTTATCTCTCCCTCCTGCAAAAACTATTATACCATAATTTCACATCATGTTAAGGTGAGGTCTGCACTGGCATAGATACTCTTGTATTTCACCATGTTTGGTATAACTTTGTCTCAGGCAAGGCGTGAATACACACTTTTACACCCCTCAAGTCGCAAACCATGTGCCCAAGTGTTTACACTGGCTTCATGCTTGCTGTGAGAAATGGAACCAGCAGAGAGGTGCCAAAGCATGGATATGCACAACTGCATTGTGTCTGAAGCCTGCCAAAACACCACCCAGATAAACGCATCTCCCTCTCGCTGCTGCTTCCTCTTAGCCCTTACAGAGGAGAAGGAAGAAGGGAGAGAACAGGGTGAGCAATACTGAAGTGCAATGTGGAGCTTTACCCTGTAAAAACACTCCTGGCTTCAGCCATGGCTGTCACAGATGTAGAGCTGCTGGGCTGGATGCCTGTTGGCCCAGGACAGGCTTTGTCCTGGATACTGTAGATCATCCAAGGCTCTTGAACCCTTGGATGCTCTACAGTATCTCCACAGGGCAGGAGATATCAGTGATGCAGCTTCTTCTAGGCAGGGGGGGTACATACTTCTCGTGGCCATTCCCTGAAACAGACTGACTAGAGTCCATTTCTCCTCTCCATCATCCCCAGATAGGCTGGTCCCTGCTTCTGCACAGGCGTTTTCACATTAACCACTTTAGCAACTGCTTCCCTTTTCAGACTGCCAGGCTGCAGGGAGGTGCTGCTTAAGCACCAGTTTTGCTGAGAAGTCCAGAGAAACTGGACAGATTGTCACAGTCCAATAGGGAAGGATTGCAGGAAGGATATTGTGAAATGCGCAGTGAAAGACTTGCTGCTTCCAGTTGAGAATGATTGAGAAGGACTTGTACTTCAGGCACACTGGCTGTGCAAGGTAACCTTTGCAAAGTCTAGGATGAAGTGTTGGAGCTACATAGCTGCCCAGATAGCATCTCATGTATCCTCACCACTCACTGTGGTGAAAAGGGAAGTAACCATTATATTTGGAAATCATTGACCTTTAGTGATACTGTTAGCTGCCTATGGCCGCTCACCCCTGTGTTGGGCAACTTACAGATGGAGATTGTATGGATTGGTGGATACTGTGTCTGCAGTGGATACCTTGTTTGAGCTGAAACCTGGTGAGGTTTCAGTAGTTGATTCATAGGATGAACTTGAAGCTCTGCCATTCCGTCTGGTAGGTTGGTATAGGGAGTGTATTCCCTCTTCTGAGTAGCCATACTGCACTGCCCTGGCCATGACATGAGATAACATGGACCCTGACAATGCCTTTGTACATTTCAGGGGCTGAACCAGTTTGTGCATTTGCCTGTATGAACTCTGGACACTGATCACGAGCTCTGGCTCACACACCATGTGCTGCATCCCTTGCTGTGTCCTTGCCTCCATCCCAGGAGACAAGATGTAGTAATGCAGGAAGTCGAATTTGCTGTGTTTGTCTTAAACAAGTGAAGCAGACTAAATGTGCAATTCAGTCAGATGAAATTTCCACCCCTGCACGAGTTGAGTTCCCCAAAGGACTTGTTCAGACCAAGAACCCTAACTATACTATGATTCTATGTCACATCCAGGGCAGGCCTAAGAGCAGACAACAGAGGGGAGAAAGTGGTTGCTTTGTTGGTTCTTTGCCTTTAACTCATTCTGCACATTTTTCTGTATGCTGTGGGAAAATACCTATCTAGACAAGCATTAGCAAAGGAAGGAAGTTAGAGGGAAAGGCAGAAGCATCTGTCTTTCTCAGCAGGTTCACTTTTGGTGTTTCCTGGCATTTCTGGAATACCTACCATCCTTATCTAAGTGCTTTCTTCTAAGCTACTGGACCCGTTCAGACTTTAATTAATTGAAACAGAAACAGAGCTACCCCTGAAAAAACAGGGAGCTTTATTCATTGCAGAATTTCACCTTTTTATCTCTTTTAATTCCTTAATATGCAAATAATACTAGTTCAAAATTATATAGCAAAAAATAAGATATCCAAGCTTTCAAATTATAGTTTAGGTAAGCAAGAGATGGATCAGAATCCAACAGTTTGCCTTTTTAAGCCATGTCTAAACTAAGACAGTATGGAATAAGAAGGAGAGATTAAAAATAAACTGCTGTGATGTTTCCTGCAAGTATATCAAAGCAGTAGTGGAGATTTCAGTTTGTCTATTCAAAATTTCATTTTTTCCTAGAAAATTTTCTGAAATATCATCACTGCTTCTAGTGGGAAGCTCGTCAGTTCTGAGATCTTTTAATGCATCAGAAAACATTTAAATCAAGGGGGTTTTTGTTGTAGGGTTTTTTTTAAAATTGTGCATAAAATGCTTATTTGCTTTTTTGTCAGAAAGCAGCTGATTATTAATTTCAACCCAGTGTCACATCATAGAATCATAGAATAGTTAGGGTTGGAAGGGACCTTAAGATCATCTAGTTCCAACCCCCTGCCATAAGCAGGGACACCCCACACTAAACCATGGCACCCAATGCTTCATCCAATCTGGCCTTGAACACTGCCAGGGATGGAGCACTCACAACCTCCCTGGCCAACCCATTCCAGTGCCTCACCACCCTAACAGGAAAGAATTTCTTCCTTATATCCAATCTAAACCTCTCCTGTTTAAGTTTGAACCCGTTACCCCTTGTCCTTGTTATTAGTGCCGTTTATCATACATACTGTGCAATGCATACAGATACATCTGTGCAATACATACAGGCTGCTCTACTCGGGCTTAGGAAGATCTTCAAATGTTTGAAGTTTGTTTTTCCCAGGCAATCTTGCCTGAGGCTCGCTCCTGATTACTACAGAAGGAAACAGTATTGTGTCTCTAATCTCCCAAGCAGAGTGAGAAGCCACTGAAAACATCTTCTCTATGCCTGGGCTGTTGTTACCCTTACTAGAAATCAACAGGAGCTGGTAAGGCACTAAACAGAGAAGGGTCCATGCATTAACACTTTTCTTGCCTCTGATTAGTATAAAATTGATTACTTTACCTGAATGTGTTGCAGTTCAGCATCACACTTGGTCCTAGTCTTTTTTCTGAGTATCTGTGCATGACAAAATTCAGGTTGTGGTCACTCTAAAACCTTCCAGTATGTTTGAATGCATCCTTGAGAGATGCATTGGTTAGAAGCAATAATAAAAGTATTTTCCTATTCCCCTTCTAGGAAAACATATAATTCTTATGGGAAATGGTGGCTAATTAGCAGATGGCAGGGCTACTACCGTTTTGAAAATACAGGATTTCTTGCCCAGGCGTATCTGTTCCAGCAAGGGGGAAAAGATGCTTCTTTTAGCCTAAGCCAGCAGATTTCTTTTAAATATGAGTTACAGCAGAGCTCTAGGTCTTGGGGCAGAGCAGGCTGATAAGCAGAAACTCAAGAAATCAAACAGGTCAGTCAGACCCCCACAACCGTATCACCTGTACCAGCCTGCCCCTTAATCTGTACCCACAGACTTTCCACTTGCTCCTTATCTGCTCCTGGACAGAACTCAACACATTCTAGTCACTCTCTCACATAAAGAGCAACTCCACCACCTTGCTTTGCTGACCATGCTGTGTGCATTGGTGTACAGGCATTTCAGGGAGCAAGCAGAGTGCGCTAATGGCACCCTCGGGAGGCGGGAGGCCTTCTGGTCTACATTAATACTAGAACAATGCCCCACTAGTTCAAACCCAGCTACAGCCCCCTCCCACTTGGAATCTAACCTAAAGCTCTGTGAGTGATCTCCGCTCACTCTTGCCCTTGTACCCTTCTTCCCTTGCAGAACAGGGTCTAAACAACTATCCAATCCCTCAAATGAAACGATAGCTTGAGAGTCATCCCTAGTCCACCATCCTGCAAGCCCCAGCATGTTTCTCTTGGGCTTGTCCCTAACAGGCCCAGTTATCTCCCCTTCCCACTTCATATCAAGTTTAAAGCCCTGTCAATGAGCCCCGCTAACTCCTGCCCCAAAAACCTTTTCCCTCTCTGGGACTGCTGTATCCCACCTGTCACCAGCAAACCAGGTGTCTCATATAGCAGCCTATGATTGAAAAAGCCAAAACCCTGCCTTCGGCACCAGTCACATAGCCATACATTAATTTGCACACTCTTCCTATTTATCCTTTCATCCTTGCTCATAACAGGTATGGAGGCAAACACCACTTGCACTCCAGACCCTCTAACCAGCTGCTCCAGGGCCCTAAAGGCTCTCTTCATCACTCTTGCACCCCTTGTAATAATTTCATCACTGCCAACCTGAAAACCCGGCAGCGGATGTAGTCAGAGGGCTGCACCAGACCAGATCAGTTTCCTTTTAACATCTCTAACCTGAGCCCCAGGTAGGCAGCAGACCTCCCTGTGGGATGGATCTGGTTGACAAATGGGCCCTTCTGTTTCCCTCAGAAGGGAGTCACCCACCACAATTACTCTNGGAGGAAGGAGGGACAGGACTGTACTGACAGGACCAAACTGACCAAAGAGGTATTCCATACCATAGCATGTCATGCCCAGGATGTAACTGGGAGTGATCCGGAAGGCCTAGTTCTCTCGGGGTGGTTGGAGGAGTTGGTCGGTCAGCACTCAGTTGTTGGGGTGTCGTGAGTTATCTGTTGTGGTTGATGGGATGCTGTATTCTTTTCCTGTATCATTATTATTATTGGTGGTAGCAGTAGTGATTTGTGTTATACCTTAGTTACTAAACTGTTCTTATCTCAACTTGTGGAAGTTGCATTATTTGATTCTCCCCCCATCTCTCTGGAAGCAGGGGAGGGCAAGAAGGGGGGTTGAGTGAGTGAACGAGCTGTGTGGTTGGTTGGGTTTAAACCATGACACTGTGTTAGGTAGAGATAGGCAGTCTGATGCACCAAGCTTTTAAAAAAAGCAAACAGTAATTGAGTTAAAATAAAGAAACATAGAATCACAGAATCCTAGAATGGTTTGGGCTGCAGGACCTTAAAAGCTCATCCACTTCCAACCCCCTTGCTATGGGCAGGCACACCTTCCACAAGACCAGGTAGCTTCAAGCCCTGTCCAACCTGGCCTTGAACACTGTCAGGGATGGGACAGCCACAACTTCTCTGGGTATCTTGTACCAGTGTCTTGCCACCCTCATAGTGAAGAATGTTTTTTTAACCTTTCTTCTTGAACTATAATATCAGCATCTCAGCTTTTAGATTCTATTACGAAGAAAATGAATGAGAATCAGTTACCTCAATATTCAAATTCTACATAACCTCCCACTCCTTATGGTTAGAGGAGGTCATTTGGGTTTTACATGTAATTTTTTTTAGTGGTTTGGGGTTTGGTTGGTTGGTTGGTTGTTTTCTGCTAAAGAGAACAATACACCAGCCTCCAGACTAGCCCAGTCAACAATCTCCCAATTTATGGAATCCCCTTGTTTTACCCCTTTGGAAACATCTAAACTCTGTAATGTTTTGCAATCACAGGAACACCAAGCTTGGCACTTAGAAACATTCCTGCTTTTTCTTCTCTGGGATGACTGTGAGGGTCCTTACCAATAGACATTTCATAAGGTACTCTCAGGTTGACATTGTAGTTGACCATGAGCCAGGATGGACTCCCACTGTTCACTCTATAGCATCAGTCAGAACAAGAGCCTAAAAGCAACAGTTCCCCAGCTGCATGGCCCAATGAACCTCTACCAAACAATAATAAACACAAGTGTACTACCAAGTGCAGGTAACCAGGCATCTTGATCATTAAACTTCTAACTGAAAACACTACAAAGCCCAGTGATCTCATGGATAAGCTGAGAAATAGTAAATATGGTCTTATGGTCTGCCACAGATTCAGGTGAATCAGTAGTTTAAAACATGAGATATATATACTGTATAAAGTGATGTTACCCCTCATTACATTTTAAGACCTAATTTTCCCAGTCTTTTGAGCAATGCAAAAGTAATGGCTCCACCACATGCTCTGTAAACTCAAGGTTTCCATTTAGTACAAGACATTTTTCAGGTGTGCTATTTTGTCTAACAAAGGTTTATGGGCTTCTGAAGACTTCTTACTGGTTATATGAAACAATTGCCATAAAGTTTCTGTAAGCACCTGCTGTGCTACCCACCGCAATTTTGCAAAAGGCACTGCTTGATGAGCTGATATGAACAGGAACATAGAACCATAGAATCATAGAATCAATCAGGTTGGACAAGGCCTTTGAGATCATCAAGCCCAACTGTTATCCCAGGACTGCCAAAGCCACCACTAAACCATGTCGCTAAGGGCCTCGTCTACATGGTTTATCAACACTTCCAGGGATATTGATTCCACCACTGCCCTGGGCAGACTGTTCCAATGCCTGAGCACCTTTTTGGGGAAGAAATTGTTCCTAATATCCAGTCTAAACCTCCCCTGGTGCAGCTTGAGGCTGTTTCTTCTTGTCCTGTCACTTGTTTCTTTGAAGAAGAGACCAGCCACCTCCTCTGTCCATCCTCCTTTCAGGTAGCTGTAGAGAGCAACAAGGTCCTTACCTGAGCTTTCTTTTCTTCAGACTAAACCAATCCCATTTCCCTCAGCCATTCCTCAGCTGTACTCTAGGATGCTGGAGGAGCCTTCAAGAGGGTCTCTTCAAGGTAGCAAGAACAAGGCTTTTTCATCCCTCCCCATTCTGCCTTTACAGCCAGTTATTCTTGCAGGAACCAGAGACCACAAGCTGCAGCTCAAATCACGTTGTGTGTCCACCTCACTTTTTTTAACCTGCAGGTCATCCCCTTGAAGAACTTGAATTTTCCAGGAGAAGCACTTTAGATGCTATAAAACATGGATAGGGCTTTACAACATTTTCAGCTCTGTGTACCTCCACACAAAACCACTGCTACAGGTACAGCTCACATGATCACCCTTGTCTCTTCAGCTATTACCTCATCTTCTGGACATATCAGCACTATCAGATCACTTGGGTCCAATGTCCTGGTTACTAGTTTGTCCACTCCGCATGGCTGTCAGTTCATCACAGGGAACTATTTTGGAATGAACTATACAGTTCTTTCCAGGAAGAAACCTAGGTACGGTTCTGGAGATAATTCATGGCAAGGAGCACAACTGATAGTCATGATGGGTTGGACCTTTTTTTGCTTTGGCAGTAGGCTTTGCACTTGCAGTCACCCCCACATGCCTCCATTGTACATCTCAGGACATATGACACTTAACGTTGTGGACTGTTGTGAAGTCCTAATTGTTGCTCTTGCATTTACAGAGAAGACCTGGGTCTCGTACCATACAATTCAGCTACTCCAATCTGTTCTAGAGGCTTGAGCTGGGGGACACGGGATAGTTAGCATCACATGGTCTTATCAGAGATCCCTCCCTAAAGAGGATGCATTTAGCAATAGAAACACTGACTCTGTTATCTCCTTTTGACTGCCCTTTGGTTACAGCAGGAAATATGGGAGCACAGTGTGTGATATTCAGGAAGGTTAGTTTTCTCTGCAGCAGTGGGGAGAATCTATTTACATCCCTTAGTGGAGTCACTCTTTCCTGTTACCAACCTGAAAAGCTGCAGGTCATACTGAATTTGAACTCTGCAGGTCTTCTTGTGGGGTAGTGACCAACAGCAACTAACCAACAATGACCTCAATGGGAAGTATTTAAATAAGACATGCAAGCTCCGAAGTGTAATATGCTATCCTAATTTTGTTGTCTACAAGAAAAGAAATAATCAGCCTACAGAATGGGAAAGTGAAGCAGTGAAGTAAAGAGTCTGGATCTTGAACAAATTGTGTCAAATATAAAGTGCAAAGCACATCCCTATTTCCATATTTTCATTACTAGAATATTCTTTCTTGTTCAGCCTGCAGTTGAGACCTGATGTTAGAGGAGCAATGGGCTGCACCACAGCTGATTCACAACAGCAGCAAGACTTGATTAATAGCTCCCTTTACTACGTGACAACAGCAGTCCAATGCTGAAACTCATCTGATGTTGGAAGCTGGATATTTTCTCTCTTAGAAGAGTGATAAGCTACTTTCTGACAGTGAGATCTGGAACAAGAATTGGATTAAAAGTGAACGTTAAGTCTCAACATTAATTTTGGAATTTAGGTATCTTTGTGTAGCACATTCAAGCCATGGAGAGCATCATTTATTTGTTTTACCTGACCTGATAATGCTCGGATTTGAAACAGCCCAGATGCTCATGGGATCCACATTGTAGATATACATATGCATATATATTTTTCATTAGTAGACCTCTACCCTACTCAGCCAGGGAGAAAAAAAAGGAGGAGGCTGTTGATGCCATTTGTGTTCATGGGAGTGCTCTGCTGTCTCTGTAGATTTCTGGGGCAGCCATGTATGTATCTATATCTGTGGTGCGTATGTGCATTTGTGTGCATCTGCCTACCAAAAATAACATGCTCAGCCTCACTACTGTTTGCACCTGAGGGCAAGGAGCTGCAGCAAAATATAAATAATACTAACAATACTACTTAATATTAATAGGGAATAACAGAAAAGAATACATGAGAATTCAGAAAACAAAAGTGATGCTCACCACCTGCTGACCAATACCTGCCTGACCACAGCAACTCCCCCCAGTTTATATACTGGGCATGACATGCTGTGGTATGGAATACCTTTTTGGCTACTTTGGGTCAACTGTTTTATCTATTCTCCCTCCCAGCTTCTTGTGCCCCTCCTCACTGGCAGAGCATAGGAGACTGAAAAGTCCTTGATCAGGGTAAGTGCTACCAAGCAACAGCTAAAACATGGGTGTGTTATTAGCATTATTCTCAGACAAAAGCCAAAACACAGCACTGCACCAGCTACTAGGAAGAAAAATAACTGTTACAGCTGAAACCAGGACACCCTTATCACCTCAGTGACATCATCCACTGCATGGTTTCCCCATGCTACTGTGAATGTAGATGTATATTCATTATAACCCTGGATGACACCATTTTGTTGAAGCCTTCTGACCCTTATTGAGGCTGCATAGGAGAAAATAAAAACAGCAGTTCCTGGGGGAAAACGAGAATGAGGCCTGCCACCTAGCTAGGGACTCTCCTTCACAGAGGTAAATGAGGCTCTCTAACCCTTGTCCAATGCAGAGCTGGAATGGAGATGATGCTGCAATGTAGAATTTTCTGCTGGCTTCTTTTACCCAACAGTGCCAAGCCACCTTTACAAGATGTGCAGTAATAGTTTTCATTAATACAGGGATGATGACCCAGTAATTAAGGACCAGTCACACACAGCTCTTCAAATGACACCCTGGGATTGCCAGGAATAGGCAGTGACAGTCATGGGTGCGGCATGAGGAACAAGAACAAGCAATCAGAAAGCAAAGAGACATGAAGTGCACAGATGTGCCTCTGCTAGCCAAACCAACATGAAAACCCTGCTAGCAAAGTTACAATACACCTTTCCCCGTTAGTGGGCAAGCAGTGTGTCACATCCAGTATGAAAATGCACTGGGCTCAAAACTAGGCCACCCCTACACTACATTGAGGCTGCCTTTTGCTTTGGCTCTCAAAGGACAAATGCTACAGCTTGGCAGTAATGCAGTGCTGTCTGCTGCAGCTTATTTTCTGAATTCAGCAGAAACAATTTCCCATGTTTCTTCTACCTTTCAATTCCATTTTAGATACTCTATAAGACCCACTTATGAGTCAAACCACTTCTCCTTCATCCATTGCACACTTCAGGGAGATGAGGCATAATGCAGGGGTAGGCAGCAGCCTTTATTGCTGTCACTACAGAGGTTATGCTCAGGACAGCAGCAGTCAGTGGTGAAGTACTACTATTCAATTTTCTGTAATCAATTGCTAAACACCATTGGCCGAACTGGAGAGTTATAAGGGGAGTGTGCACAACTTCTACTGTCTCTTCTCTAGGTATAGTGGTTGGGAGCCCATATTGAGGTGGGGGTGAAGGGGCGGAGGGGAAGCGGGGAGGGGGAGGGAAGGGAATGGGAAAGGCTTTTGCGTTTGCGTGTGCCTGGGCTCTTAACCCTTCCTGCATCAGTGCCGGCATGTGACCGATGGGCTGCCCGGCAGCCCCGCCCGGGGTACCCCTTGCAGGAACACACATCGCCGAAGGTGATTTCTGTCACAAACGTGAGCCCGACCCACTCTGTCCAGGCACGGACCGAGCTCCCAGCGGAGCTCCCCATCGGACGCTCCCACCAGCACCCCCCCCCTCGGGCCGGCCCAGCCCGTGTTGGGCCCCGTAGTAACGAATTGCGTGAGGTCTCCGCCCCGGTCCAGACGCGCACGGGAAGCGCTCAGAGGCTGCAGAATTCCCTCCCTTAGAAACTGAAAGAGTCTGGTGATGCTTTACGGAGGGGCCTGAGGTGGCTGGCACCCACCGGAGCGGCTATCGGTATTCCGTGCAGCCCTCTCACACATCACTTGGGGGCAAGCAGCCGTCTGTACCTCCTGCGATAGCTCTGAGAGCCTTTTTGTTTTCGCAGTGACAGGCTCTCCTCTCTCCTTGAGGTCCAGCTCTGACAGCCCTTTCATTGTCACACTGACAGGGTCTCTTCTGTCCTTGAGGTCCAATAAGTCCCCAGCTCAATAAGCCCTCGTGAGGTTATCGACTGATAGCCTACAAATCTATGGCTCACAAACATCCCTGGATCCCAGATCCATCCCCCTTCTTCATCACTGGGCAGTACCTGATCTCCCTCTGCCAGAGAGACTCCACAAATACTCCGTTTCCATTTCACCTGCTTTGCTCGAAACCTCCATGTGCAATTCCCTGAGCTGAAGTCCCAACCAGGAGCTATGTGGACTATGGTGGGCCCTTCTACCTTTCCGTTTTAATTAGAGATCAGACGTTCCTTTCCTCCAGTTCCTCCACCTCTTCGAAACAGCTCTCACCAGAATCACCCCAGATATCACTGCCCCAGTCCTCCAGGTCTGTGCCCACAACCAGCTTCTGTTGAACAACACTGGGGTATTTCCTTTTTCACTCATGCCAGCATAATTTCAATTCTTTGTTCCAAGACACATGTACATTGTCTGTCTCTTTTTCAATTCCTCTTTTACACAGTCCATCTCTGACTGCTTTTCCAAATCACCTCTCTCCAAACAGCTCTGTGCCTGTACCAGGCACGTGCCCAAGATGGTGAACACAGTCTTTACCACCTCCATCATATACACAGCAATGCTGGATTCTCTCCAGGACTACTCCTGGATCAATATTCTGCTGACATCCAGGGTACTCAACAGAACACCCACACACTAGCTGTATAACATGCACAGTTTATTAGACAAGCACACTAAAGCAAACGAGCACACTAACACAAACTGGGTGTATATATAGTGAGAAAGTACAAGAGCAGCAAATAAAGCTGGGGTTTGTTTTCTTTCCTTTTTAGTTTTATATTCCCTCCCCCCCTTGTTATTTCCCTGATCATTATTATTAGTGGTGGTAGCAGTAGTGGTTTTGTGTTATACCTTAGTTATCTCAACCTGTGGGATTTACAATCCTTTGATCCTCCTCCCCATCCCTCCAGGAGCATGGGGAGAAGGTGGGGAGTGACAGAGCGGCTGAGTGGTTCTGAGATACCAGCTGGGCTTAAACCACAACAATCCTTTTTGGCACCCAGTGTGAGGCACAAAGGGTTGAGATAACGACAGATCTGACCAAAGTGTGTCTGATCATATTTGTGATAAGCATTGTTTCAGATTAACAGTCACTTGTCACAATGTTTATTTATTTGCTCTCAAAGTTGTTGCACTTGGTCTTTGCACTTGGTGTTGCACTCCAGATCAGCACTTGGTTTGGGGTTTCATTATGTCACATCTTACTTGGAGCCAATATTTGCTGGTTTAGTGTTTATTGGCTTTGGGGCCTGGGCTAAGGTTCTTGTTTCATTGTACTTTATGATAATGGCTTGTAATACGATAGAATTACTGATTGAAAATGAATCTGGTATGTGTTGTCAGTGTGGCCATCACCTCTCTCTCTACTTTGGGAGGCATGTAATGGGAATTGTTAACAATTACATCTCTTTTTTCCCCCCTTTGGAGGGCCAATCTGTGGAGAGGACATTCTTACACCTTCCACTCCCCCACCTGGCTATTCACAGTAGATTTTGGGAATGTTAAAGATTTTGAATATCCTTTGAATACCCTTGAAACCAGCCTGCTGTTTTTGTTGGGAATCTGCATATTGCTGCATGAACTGCATATGTTTTACCTATGGCCATACCACCCCGAGAATGTCTGAACCCACCTGATCTTGGAAGCTAAGCAGGGTCAGGTTCGGGTCTTGTCTAAGGTTAAACAACCATCTAAGAACATCACCAAGAGATCTTCCACAAGGCTGGCCATGAGTGGCAGGGTGTGTGGGATCGTATGGGCAAGTATCTAGGCCAGTGGGGCCCTCCAGTGCTTTGAGCTTCATCCATTTGAAAAGTGCCAAATCCAGAAAAATTAGCAGAACACTTAAGTAAGGTGTGCTATCATCCTGGCAGGGACAGATCACCGCAATGTGCTGGGGCTTGGCCTATGCCCCGTTCTGTAAGGGGCAGGAAAAAGATGTCTCTTGATCTGCTGGCAAAGCAACAGACAATGCAGCTGCTCTGTCCCCAGCAACAAGCACAGCAGCTACCCCAACCCAACAACAGACACTGCAGCCAGTCCAACCCAGTAGCGGGTCCTGCAGCTGAACCAAAGGACCAATCTGTGCCACTATAAGCTACATCATGTGTCATTGGACTGGATGATCTTAAGGGACTCTTCCAACCTAAATGATTCCATCAGGAGCAGGCAAGATGCATGTGGAAAAGAAATGCATAACCTCTGCTGATGTCTACTCAGCAACCAGCCAAGTGAAATTCCAACTCCAACAGTAATTCCAGCAGACCTCAATAATGCAAGTGAAGTTACTGCCTCCAGCTGTCAGCTCCACCCGTCTGCTAGGATTACTGCTATGCAGGACAACTGTGAGAAGCTAATGTAGACTCCTCACACCCAGTCCAGGAATGGAGCAGCCAAAGGATTGTGCTAACACTGCATGGGAAGCTTCAGCAGAGGGGCACCAGTAAAGTGGCAGCTCTCATGTCCCAGTCCTGCACTTTGTGACCAGTAAACATTACACGATGTACACCAGCAGTAGAATTTTTGCACCAGGTGGGTGGTGCCAGGACAGTATACATCACTGTAAATTATCATACCCTCATACCTGGCACTTCATTCTCCTTCATCCCCAGAAAATGTATGTATATTTGCTAGTAATGTGTATTTCAGGAAGATGTGCACAGAGGATAACACTGGAAACCAAAAATTGTCAAAATCTGAAGAGATTGAAATGTCTATACTATGTACTGAAAAACATGTATAAATTAAGGTAAACAGGGATGATCGAGAACATTGTCTCGTTGTGCTAAGCCACCAAAAACCCCTTCTTGAATCAGGAATCTACATTGACGCTAATGGTGGCTAATTCATTTTCAAAGTCATAGTTATAAATCACAGGGAGGAAAAAAAGAATCTGATGGAAATAACATCATGCTCTACACCTTAATTCCTCATTTGCTTAAGTACATGTTAGACAATCACAAGGAACTTACAAGGCCTTCTTCAAGGCAGCGCCATTCTCCCAGTAGAAGGTTTCACCTTTCTTGTGCAACCCAATCCAGCAGTTGTCTATTTTCAAACACTTGTCTAATGAATGCTAAGAAAACAAAAAAGGGTATTTTGGATGTTTGTAAACATGAGCTGTCGCCATGAGAAGCAAATTCCTCCACTGATTTTTGAGTAGAACTAGTTCGTCACTCTGTCACCTAGAACACTCATAAGCATTTCACTGATATTTTAAAGCTTAAGTCTGTCTTTGAATTGACCATTACAGTATCATAAACTTCAGTGACATTGTTCAATTCTATACCCTTGAAAATTATTGCTGTTTTCTAAACACAAAAGTACCCAAACACCATGTATTGGTTTGTGTCTGTCTATATGTTTATCAAGCTCTTACATATGCAGCAGCTTAGTCTAAATAGGCTGGTACATACAGGTGTTTCCTGCATTTCAGATGGGCATATCAGGACTCCTCCCCTTCCCAATTATTACTTACATAATTTACATTTAAAGATTTTTATCTGTGGATAAGCAAATAAAAAAAAAAAGTAAAAGACAGCTAGTGCTCCAGAAGTTTTCAACAACCTGTAGCAAACACAGCAAAGAATAATGGAAGGTGATAGAGACAGCACTTGAAATGGGTTAACGTTATCTCATGAGATAACTATTAGCTGTCAGCATGGCCTCTAATGGATATGGAAGGAGTGCACCCTTATACTCCTCCACTCCTCCACAGAAACTTCAGTTCAAAAGAAAATAACCTTCTGATTAAACTTGTTTACCATTGACGCAGAAGACTGTCACCCGAAAGACTGTCCAGCCTGGCCTTGAACACCACCAGGGATGGAGCATTCACAACTTTCTTAGGCAACCCATTCCAGTGCCTCACCACCCTCACAGGAAAGAACTTCTTCCTTATATCCAATCTAAACTTCCCCTGTTTCAGTTTTAACCCATCATCCCTTGTCCTATCACTACAGTTCCTAATGAATAGTCCCTCCCCAGCATCCCTAGAGGCCCCCTTCAGATACTGGAAGGCTGCTAT
>NDXB01003493.1:7582-57461 GCA_002631895.1 Agapornis roseicollis | reverse complement strand
AAGAAAAAAAAAAAAAAAAAGAAACAATACCTTAAAAAAAAACCCACCATAAGCAAAAGAGTAATAATTTTCCAAGGTCAAAATCAAGGACTTCAAAAGCCTTCTGAAAATATAGTACTGCTGTCACGAAAGTCATTTAGAGAAAGAGGATATGAGGAAAAATAACTTAAAATAAAGCATAAGGAGTTAACAAATACAACTTTTCTAGTATTGTTTCAGCTAGATCCAATGGTCAGGCAAAGGCAGCCATGCAGTAGATTAAAACAAACAGTGAATGGGAAAGAGAACAATTTCAACGGGGGAAAAAAAGAATAAGAAACCTTAGCACAGCTTGGAAGGCACAGCTATTAAAGCAAAGATAATTTGTGAACCTACAGGTAGATGCTACGCTGCAGGAGATACTGACACACAGAAGGGAAAACTGAGCTTTCTCACCAAGTCGCCTTTCACCAAAAAAAAACCCACTCCAAAACAAATAGTGAGAGTTAATGTACTGGCTGGCATCACTTGCACTTCTCATTTGCTTCCCACCAGGTTTCCTTTTCAGATCAAGAAATACACTACATATCCAAAATGTAAATGCCTAATTTTATTTTCTTGGGGATTTCTTTGCATTGCTGCAGGGCCTCCAAAGGGCAAGTCAGAGGAAGATGTAACGTCTGTGTGGCCTGAGCTACAACTTGTTGAGGCACTGAAACAGTTGTCAATATGACAAAGCTGGGCTTTGTAAGGCAAACAAAGGCAGAGGCCAAAGGAAGTGGTGGTGTGTCACTTGCTGCTTTGATCATTGCTGATTTAGGTTGTTTCTCCTCCAGCCACTCCCAAGAGCCTGCACTGTCCTGGGGATGCTGCCCCTTCAGCAGGCACTATCCCTACTCCTTAATCCTTCTTAGGGGAAAGCCAACAAGAAAGCTTGGTCTGGACATCTCCAAGACCTACATGGGAAAGTGTACTTTGCACACACAGACACTTCCTTGAACCATGGCTGCGAACAACTAATTGCTCTTTAATCTTACTAACCTATTTGCCTCAGCCGTATGTTGGGGTTAAAATTCTTGCTGATAAGATTAAGTGCTGTCTTGGACCGGGGCCTACATAAATAATAATGCTATTTCCACAGTTGCACTCATTAGAATAAAATGTAAAAAAGGATGCCAGTCTTCCTACTGTGGGACGTCAGCCAGCTGCTAATTGTTTGTGATCAGAAAGAAGTTCTCTTTTTGCCATCCTTTAGGGGTTTTATGCGTGTTGATAGAATTACATCTGCACTGAACTCAACCATATTTATCTTCAATATTTGAGCTAGATTTTTCCCTTTGAATGCTGGATATCTGCATGTGGACTCAAGGTTGTTCTCAGCACAAGCTTTTTCTTTAGCTTCTTTATAAGGTTGTATTTTCAATCTGAGTGGCATTCTTTCCGAATAGCAAAGACAGTCACACCTCAGATTTAACTCTGTCATTGCAAGGCTGATGTGTTTTCTCCATTGTCACACCCTTTGTGGCTCATCGATCCTTTTTGCTGACAAGCAATCCATTACATTAATATGAGAATGAGAAGTACAATGACATTGTTCTAGTAATCTTTATTTTAAAAATTCATCAGCAAACACCAGAGAAACAGAGTGCAAGTCCTGCTGTTTTACAGCAACAGCTGTTAGAGACTGCGCTCTGAAACTGTGGCTTTAATCTTTGAAGGTGTTCTGTCACCAGCTTAGGCACAAAAACCCTGAAGCACAAGCTTCATTTCAGGCACGCCTGCAACTGTCCTGGAGCGACTAAATGATTTGCTTGCTTTAGACGTATGTTGGCAGACTGAGAAAACCCTTGGATGCAATCAGCAAAGTCTGGAAAGTCTTCCAAAGCAAATCATGTATCAAGAGAGTACACTCAGGCAGCATTCTAAAACTGAATGTTGAAACTAAACCACCATTTTCCTTTCAAAAACAAAAAAAAAAAGGAACCCAAAAGAGACCAAAGAGTAGCTTCCAAGTAACAAGTCTCATGTAGAATGACATAGGCGTGCTTGAAACCACTTTTGACATAAAGTGTGATAGATAATGTGCGATACAGTTACGTTAACATTTTCAGCACTTTTCAGCTGTTTTAATGCTTATTTTTAAAAAGCCTATTTCCTTGTAAATCTCTTTGCTGGGGGGTGTGAGAAGGGTGGAATGGAGGAGTACTGACTTCTCCCATTTCATTAAAGGTATGCAGAGATTGTTTTGAAAATCCTAGCCGAATGTCTATAATCACAAGAGGAGTCTGACTGACTGGGGAGCTGTGTGAACCAAAGGAGCTAGGTAGGGCACACCTGCATATATGTCAAATAGGAACTTGTCGGTGATGCCGTTCCCAGTTGCATGTGTCCTGAGTTGTCTTCATTGTTCCCAAGTCTCGCATTAAGATAGAAAGGCAAATTTCCTGATGTCTTCTGGAGGTCTATGGAGGGAAGAAAGTGAGAAAGAGAATCAAAGAGAATATATTATTGGTGACAGCAACTATACTAAGAGATGTAAGCATGAACTGAAGATCTGTTTAATGAGAGCCTGAGAGGGAAAGCAGCCCACCATGCACACTAAACCTGCACTTGGAGCAGGGCATGGAGGGAGACACTGGAGAAAGGGTAATATTTCTGATACTACAATCCTCATCTTCCAAGCAAGTACCACCCACTTCAGCTGGCATGGTCAGAAGCCCCTCTAATCCTCTTATTCCCCTTGGTACATTCCTCCTCTAGAGCAGAGGTGCTCTCTCCCTTTCCCAAATCTTTGCAACTCTCCTGTTCTTCAATACTAATGCTGAAAAGATCAAAGCTAGGTGCCATTTTGATGTTGTGAAATGAATTTCTTATAACTGTAATTGCATCTTTTTTCAGTTCTTTGTTATTATATCTTCTAATGTTTTCAGAATGAAATGTTTTCTTTAATCAGAAAAGAGCTTCCAAGTAAAGTATTTTTTTCCCCAAGTATTTCTTTCCTAAGGATTTAAAACTCACCATTTTTCATTGCAACCATTATTGAAGCCAAAACAGATTTTGAATTACTTGAAGCCTTTGCCAAGTAATATTTTCACCCTTTTGCCAGATCTAGTTCAGGCTTGTAGCAAGACAGCAGCGGAACAGATCTTGTATTGTACATTCATCCCCGCCAGTCTTATGCAAGACTTGTAAACAGGAGTGTGTGTCCTCATCTTGGCCTGTAACTTCATTTCTCTGCTGGTTTAGTTTATTTTTGTTACGTTATTATCACAGCCCTGATTTTTCTCCTTCCCTAGAGGCTCAAAACCCATACTGAAGCAGCTAAATAACACAGTACTGCTGTTCTTATGGTAGGTACTTTTGGAAATGCTTGGTACCACTGTCTTGCAGTTATCTTCCTAATATAAAATTTCCCAACCTCTTAATTTATACATTTATGCCATATATATATATATATACATACACCCTTCCCTTCTGACCCCTTCCAATCGTTCTTTGTATTTAACTAGTATTGGCATTCTTTCATCTATGATTAAGATGATTTTCTATGATCAATACAGTCTCCAGGTGAACATTTTACATATGCTGTCTTATTAGCATTACTCCACAGAGGTCTTGCCTCTGTATTCTCTACTCTGTTGCATGTAGGACTCCTTCAAAATATCCTGAAATCTTAAGATCACCAAAATAATCTGCAGAAGGATTATTATCATGAGTGAGAGGGAAACCTAGATATATAGCACATACTGCCTTTCTCAATAGTAGCAGTATTAGGAATATTGCTTAAATATTTGGTTTCTCTAATTCCAAGTAGAAATGGAAAATTTGCCGTTTGAATATACGGAATGTGTTGAATGTGTTTGGTGTTTAAATGTACTGAATGCAACCCCAAGGCAGGAGGGCTCAGATGTTTTAGAATCAGGCCAACAAATCATGCCTGAAAGTAGGGACTTTTAAAAACACAGATGGGAGCTCCAGTGAGTGCTACCACCCACTAGAAGGATGAAAGGTATACTAGAAATGTATAACACCATCATACCTTCGAAAACCTTTACCTAGAAATAAACTATTAGAAACTTAAATCATCAATGTTTAAGCTTCCATACTCAATATTTGTAATGTGTTGAAATAAATTGTATCCTGTAGAAAAACATAAAAAAAAATAATGAACAGGTTTTATGAACGAATGCAATGCATTCATGTCACCCATATAGCAAATTATCTGAATGTCTCTCCCCATGAGCCTGAAGTTCAGGAATGTGCTGATATTTTCAACAGCACAGTATCGTCAAACAAGACCTACAACAAGATAAAAAATGCTATGGAATTTGTACATGTAATTATGTGTGAGTAGTTTAAGAAATTTAGGTGAGTGGATTATAAATCACACTGAAATGAAATTAATAGACCAGTCCTCTTCAAATTTAATTTAAAAAGTTTCCAGTGACACTTTGCTTTCAGGACAGGTAAGAGTGATGGTAAATGTTGGTGAAAGCTTTTTCCCCCTCTAGTAAGAAAAGTAATTTCTGAGATTCAATTTGACAGCACTTCAGACAAAAAAAAAAAAGAAGACAGTTTAGTTGAAATGAATTAGTATTTCATATAGAGAAACAATACAATCATTTTATTAGGAGACTTCAAGAAATGAAAGGCATGCTGTGCAGGAAGGAATGCCTCCTTAGGTGATCATGTTTTTGAAGAGCAGTCATTCATTTAAAAACTACAGACTTAAATGAGCACATTTCTCTTAGCCTGAATAGAAATGAGTTCATGTTTGTAACTCATACAAACAAAGTGAAATCGTTAGATGATCATAGAAAAAGGCTCAAACAAAACCTGTGGAATTTTTATCCACTTGTCCAACCCCAGAAAGCTCATATTTCACAGGAAGCTAACACTAGACTAATGTGAAGCTTCTGGTAGGATGAAATGTGTTCCCACAAGCATCCTACTGCTTAGAAAAACTGCAAATCTCTCTGGAATTTGATTAAACTGTTGGAGTTTTTCTGCTTTCCAGCATGAATGCCTCTTGGATGGGACTGCTGGGATGGGTCTACTTCTGAGCCAAGTAACCACAAACTAAACTATTGCTTCAAGTCTAATGGAAGATGTAGTACATGTCCTTAGTGGACCCAATTACTACTTAGATTTCCTTTATAGTAGCTGAAAACAGGAAGCAAGAAGGGTTGTTACAACTCACTAATGAGTTACCTGAAATGAAGGAATCAGGGAAAAGGATGACTAGCAGGACTGAGGAGGAGTTACTTTTGTGTATTGCACACATAGACCCTCATCACTGAAGACATCAGGGATCCAGTAACAGAGCAGCTTTACAGTGCAGTGACAGAGCCAAAGAATTCTAGGCATGCATCCAAGGCTTTCCAGATAAACTTGCGAAAGCAAAAGGAAATGCAACAGCACAAGTAATGCTGATATGCTGGAGAAAAGGAGGTTTGTCTCCAGCCACCTTCTGATCAAGAGGATGGTGACAGACAGAAAGAAGGGGCTAGCTAACTTCCAGCCAGCAGTGCCAGCAGCTGCAGAGTACCCCTTGTGATATCCATAGCTATCTGCAGCTCTGCTTCCACAGGGAACTCCCTACAGTCTTCCTATTGATAACAGCTGCAATGCATTACAGGAAAATTCACATTTTAGGAAAAAACAATATCCTTAGGCAAAACACCCTTCAGTTCCAGTAACCTTATCCTGTTGGGGATAGAAGGTGCCTACGTGCACTTTCGCCCCCATAAGCACGCAATTGGATTAGTATTTGAATTACCTCTTTCCAACAGCAGAATGTCTGATGGCATTAATTTTAATACAGTTTATAAAAGAGAAACTATTGATACAAATAATTTTCAAGGCAGTGCATAAAAATCTTTTAAAGGCTGAGATGCTGTGAATATGGTTGCTAACTGGAACATAAAAAGGTAAACACTTTCATAATCCTCTTTTAATGCGGATATAAATGAATTTGAATAGAAATGCCTTCTGAGCTAAGGAATTGTCCCCTTCCTAATTAGCAACCACCGATCTGTCTATCAATTCCACATATAAAATAAACGTCAAGCTGGAAAGCAGTTTGTAGTTCCCACTCTTCTCTGTTTCATGCTTTTGTAATCTGAATGCAGAAATCCTTTTGTGTGAAAATCACTAAAATCATTATCAACATATTTTCTTTTTAGCACAGGTATAAACCTATGTCCACAGAAACCACATTTTCAGTATCCAGTTATAAAGTGTGTCAAGAACTCCAGCTATTCTGCAGTGTATTATTAAAAGAATCAGTTGCCAGTCACATCTTTTTTTACTGCATTTTACCTTGATCAGAAACAGATGGCTCTTGCTATGGACACAGGGGCAGGATAAATCTTCTGCAAAGCAAATAACCCTAATTTAAATTCTTCATTTGTAACAAGGTGTTTATAGATCTAGTTCACTCCTTCCCTTTTGGGAAAGGCATGTTACAGAACGTGACAGCTCCCGTGCACTGGCTACCAGCACATCTGGACTACAATGCTTGGGAAGATGGAAATACCACATTCATATGGGGTCAGTCTTGAAACTGCAGAGCAATCAGGCTGAGGTTGAGCAAAGCCCATGCTTAACTACGACCAACTTCAGAGTCAAACGGCAGATAAGAAAGTAGACTTTGAACTTAAAATTTTATCACCCATTGGAGTGCTATTTTGGAGAAAGTCCAGGAGGGTCTTCACCTTGAGGGAATGAGCACCCCGCATGACCTGTTTAGGCCTGAATCCAAACCTGCTGAAGACATGGTAACGGTGTCTCACTGTTAATGGACACTGTTATCTGCATCAGCCCTTGAATAGAGCCCTTTTATGTCAGCAATTTTTCTTGGTTTTCCTGAACACTTCGTAGCTTGAATTTGAAAAATGATAGAGATTTCAACTCCTTTTTATTAATCTCATCTCTTAACTAAAACTTTCTTCTAAAAAATCCACAATATTATTCCATTACCTCAATGAACTCTTTCTTCCCTATTATCGAGGTCTTCATTAATGCATAATCCCTCATACCTCTTCACCTTTTTTCTCTTCTGGTGACTGCTATAACAGTTTATTAACCCTGCCGTTATAAAATTCTTGTTAATTTGATTATCCCCCTCATTTATCAGTGGACCTGCTTTTCCCTGCTTCTTCTGTTGTGTCCATTCCACTAAATCAGGCTTTTATTATCACCCCTAGCTTTGTTAGATAACCATAAATCATTTCCTTTCTTTACTTTCTGCTCTATTCTTTTTCCCACCTCTCATTTCAGGTCTGTCCCTTCTATTCAGCTCTCTGTGAAGCAATGGTACATGCCTGTTTTGGCCAGTTGCCTGTGATACAGTGGTTCTTTGGGCAGCTCTGAAAGTATGGAGAAGATATGAGGTGTGCTCTGGACACATTCCTCTGCAGACCTCCCTCAGTCTTCATCTTATCCCATCTAGGAGAGATCCAGAGCACATCAGTCTCAGGAGTAAGCTGTTTCTACTGTTGACAAAATGGGAGATTCATTCATTTTGACCACTGGAAAGGAGTTCATGGTATAAATCGAGAACTGGAAAGTTCAGGTTACAGAAGAGGTGCATTTATGGTGGGGAGAAAAGAAGAAATCCCCAAGTATTTTGCCACCAATTTTGGCATGCCAAGTTTGGTGGTGTCTTATAAGTTGCTGCACAAGTTACTTCTATAAAACCCCTGCTTCTCATTCAAGCAAAGCTACAAAGCTGCTATTAATTTTAATGTAACAGGAAAGTCTTGTCAGCTTTGCTACTGATGGAGCCACAGCTATAAAGCTTGTGCTCTTCCTTCAGCTCTGCCACCACACCAACAAGCAGGTACAATATTCTGCCTGCCTATGCCCTGTTATTTCATACACCCTTTTTGATAAGTGCATGGTAGAGGTTTTGTCTTCTAATATGTTTTTGCTGAAACTGATGATAGGTGCTGCATAACGCACGTGGTACAAAGCTGCAGCCTCCCTGCAGATTGCTCCCTTCACTGCTGAGGATTCTTTGCTGCTAACCTGACTGATTAAGCACAAATCCAAAAGGGAGCCCTGTCTATGCCACTCAAAAGAAATCTCCCTTTACCCTCCCCTGATCTCCTGCATCTGAAAGATTTCCAGCCAAGGTGCTGCCAGTCTGGGCTCACAGGAGGAAGGGAATTATGTAGCTTAACATCATTTGTATTCTTTCACATAATCTCTATTTGCACGACCAAAACACTGGGATTAGAGTAAAAACACAGAAGTAGTCCCAAAAGAAATGGTACAAACAATTCTGTTGTTATTTCCCTGGAGTTCTCATCATGTTAAAACCTCTCGATCTCTAAAATTGGTAGCTGGAGAGGAAGAAATCACAACAGACTGAGACAACACAAACACCCACTTCTGAAATGGCAGAAAACCCCACAAGTATACAACTGTTTCAGCCAGATCTGTGTCAGCCTCTTCTACTGAAGTATGTATCACTGCCAAAGATTTCTGAGTTTTGTGCTTATCCAGAGAATTCCTCCCAGTCAAGTTACTGCCTAAAAACCAAGTAGGCAAATGATGGCTCCTTTAACTCCTGTAAAAAAAAGAAAAAAGAATTAAGCCATTCCAAAGCACTTGCTCTACTTTCTGCTGCATTTTTCTTCATTAATACTTTTCATTAATACTTTTCTATGGCAAGACCCCAAAAATCAAAACCATGTGAGAGCTGCTATACAGCTAAATGAGAAGGCACAGACTGCATCCTTGGCTCCAGCCCATGCCACCCCTCCATGCAGACCCACGCTCTTCAGGCACAGGAGTCCACCTTCACAAACATGTTAGATTGTAGCTTAACCAGAAGAAAACCTGCAAGAGGCTTTGAAAAATATGAGGCAAAAATTTAACTTGGAGGTAGAGATTAATGATAAACATACAAAGATTGAATGCCTAAACTGATGTAAGGATGCTACACCAATTTCTAGCTGGCATCTCATTCCAGAAGCCGATTCCCAGGAAGGCACTGGCAAAGGCAGATTTACCTGATCTGTGGGTCTGTGGATTGCAGAGGACAAGGAGTCATCCTGTGTATTATTTCCGTAATTGAAAAAAGAAATAGGAATCATGATAACCTTTTCGTACCCTGCTTTGCTTCTTCTGTTTCCATACTGACAGCTGGAAATGCAGACCGATGACACTTAAAAGCTCATCAGCCCTGGGGTTCTCTTGTTTTCACTGCAACAACTGCCCATTCACCCCTTAAATGCAAGGATGCTGCAGGGAAAAGATGCACAAAGTAAGTAATAGCCCCCTCCCCGAACTTGAAAACACTGTGAAGCTGATGTTTCTATAATAATTATATCCATTGTTCAGAGTAGGGTAATCTAGAATATGCAGAGAGTTCGTAAACGCACTGACATTAGTTGTCATGGGGAATATACTTCCAGCTCTCATTCCTAGCAAATTCAGTTTTACAATGAAGTGTGCTATTCAGCACATTATATCATCAGGATCAGACAATATTTTTTTTCTATAATCCTGTCAGTAGACTTCAACCATATAAAGAACAACTTACTGTGGAAGAGGTTGACCAAAGCAGTGGTAAATTCTCCATCCCTCTCAGTGTTCAAGGCCAGGTTGGACAAAGCCTTGGGTGACATGGTCTAGGGTGAGGGATCCCTGCTCCTGGCAGGGGGGTTGGAACTAGATGATCTTGGGGTCCTTTCCAACACTAACTATTCTATGATTCTGGAAAGTACTGTAAACCATGACACAGCTAATAAGCAATCCTAACCTAGGTTTTTTTAAGGGTTATGTATTATTTCTAAACAGATGTGACAAGATAAAATTTAATCACCATATCATTGTTGACATCCACTGGAATAAATGCCTATAGCCCACCACTCATATCAGAAGAGCATGATTGCAAAAAGGAAAAAAAAAGTAAATACTATTTGCCTTTTTCTTCAATTACTGTGGAAACATCGATACACAGCTGCTCTTTTTCATCACACTGCAGCAGGCAGCAGAGTATTCATTGTTGAGTAAAATGATTGCAGGGGGGAAAAAGGAGAGATGAAGAGAGAAGAAAGACTTGTCTATTTAAGATAATATGTTTAGAACTGAGAAATTTGTAATCCTCCCATCCCTACCTATTGTTCACTTGTGCTATATTTCCTTCTCCATAGCTGAATATAAGCTGACAGGTTTTTCATCAGAGAAAACCACCAGGTTTATTAATTTGGCATTTATGGTGTGCATTCTTCTGTGCTCTCTGTCAGACTGCATTGGCATATTACTTGGCTACTCAGAAGCAATATCTGACAAGGAATGAAGTGGGGGCAAAGAGGGGAATAGGCTTTTCCAACCCATGACCATGCAGCCACATCTGGAATTGTGGGATGCCTACAATAAATCCTGTCTTATTACCCTGCATATGAAATGTAACTCAGCTAATGACCATATGGAGCAGATTAATGTGAGCAGAGTTTAATTTGAAGACAGGGAAAAAAGGAAATTTCTGGCTTAATTGTCTAGGGCAGAAATACAGCAACAGACAGCATAATAGGAGGGCCATATTTAAGGCCCCTCCCATCAAATGTTTTAATGGTATATAAGACCCAAGGCAGCTCTGAAAATGCCTGACACTGCTAACATACTTGTAACATGGGTTTGCTTTTGAAATCATTTTGGCTAACAGTTTTGAAATGATTATTTGGAATATCTTGACTTCTCTGCCTGTCCAACTTGCAACACCTCCAAATGGGATGATGTTTAGATGCTGTGTACAGTAGTTACATAATTATTACAAGGCAAGACAAAGTACACTCTCACAAACTCAAGGCACCCTGGGCTTGCTTGGAGGAGGCTACAGCATGAGCCAAATGACAAAATAAATCCAGATGCTCCTTGTTCCTGAGTGAGACTCCAGAAGTGTTGTCTCATCTGGACAGCAGTCCTTCATCATCTTAGCAGCTGTAAAAGTAACTTTCAAATGTCAGCTTCATCCTGAACAGGCAGTGGTCCGTCATGTAGTGTACGTCATTGTTTTTAATTCCCTATCCAACCCAGGCAGTTCCTTCGATTGCTACTGCAGCCCTCAGAAGCCATTTGTTTTCTCATATATTCAAATTAGTGCTAGTGGATGATTGCTGCATGAAAGCCTATGGAATGTGGTTTTTTCCATTAAAGCAATATTTTTTAAACTGATCTTTTTCCATATCACTGAAAGATCCCAGCTGCTTTGGACCTTGTGAAGTATGCTGTACAAAGGCATGGCAATGGCAAAAGGCATTTCCTTTTCAGGGAAAGCTTTCTGTCTGAGAAGCAAAGCAGGAGAAAAGTGGTGTACAATTCCAGAGAGCAAGGGCATATAATGTAAAGGAAGGTTTCACAGTAAATTTCAAGTATTTTTTACTGCTTTTTTTCATTATCAAGTTAACTACCTGAAACTAATGAAACCTGAAACAGTTCAGAGTTTTGGTTTTGTTTTTACCTCTGACCCTTGAATCTTTCAAAATGCAGGAAACAGCACAGCGTTTCTTTGTATTCCTGACAGCTTTCCTTCAGCAATGAAGCAATTTTCTGTGTTGTCACATATATGACATTGGATGGATTGGATTATGTATAGCAAAATGTAATTAAAGATACATACTGCACAGGAGAGGTAGAGCCACCAAGGAAAAGAAGATTTGCCAACCCCGAAATGAGGATTAAGGAAGAAGGAGGTTAGCAGAGACTTGAATACATTAATTTTCCTAACAGCTTACATAACAATTCAGAGGCTTCTATTGTATAGAGTGTAGTTAGAGCCTTCCTTGACCTGCAATCAGAAAGAAAGGATGCACCTGTGTGGAATTAGAGGAGACAGTATTTTATTTTGAAGTCAAAATACAAATCATCTATGCTCGAAAAGAATAGCTGATAAACTGTAGCCAAAGGTTGAAGTGGCTCGGTCACTGAGGAAAAAACATGTTCCACCTTGTGTTTTCAGACTGCAGCTAAATGAAAATTAAAAGGTTGATGAGATTATTTTCCCAAACCTCATTGTTTACAGAGCTTGTTGGAGTTTTTTTGCCTCAGACTCATGATGAACTAGATCTGGGAATAAGATAGAAATTGTCACTCCAGTGTTATCTGTGAATTGTGGAGTCTCAGCTCTTCAACCAGCCTCAGTGGTTTCACATTGAGCAAAATCATCTGTACCAGAAGTAAAAACATTATTTAGGAGGTATGCTGGAAAAGACAGGTATATTGTCTGTCACTCTCCATCATAACTGTCCATCAACTTGTGTATTTTATGCATCTTTTGCACTTCTGTAGTTGTGTGAAAACACCACAAGAAACTGTAGACTTTGCTGGTAAGATCATTAAATAAATGCAAAAGCAGAAAGGGAAAACCGCTCCATTACAGTGTGATGATTGTTATGATTAATTTACTTAAATCTCAGTTGCTTTACTTAGAGGTATATTATATTTATAAACAAACAAAAGGGGTGAAGATGTGCTGATCAGCAGATTCGGTGTGGCAGCACAAATATTTACCCCAGTCCAGAGGCTACCGAGCAGGTGGTATTATTACTGAGCAGCAAATCCACAGAACGAGTCACAGACAAGCATATAAATTTGATATAGACTCATAGAACTCTGCAGTGTCATGAAAGCAGAGTAGAGGGGCAGGATCACCTCCCTTGACCTGCTGGTCACGCTCCTTTTGATGCAGCCCAGGATACGGTTGGCTTTCTGGGCTGCAAGCACACACTGAAGCTGCCTCATGCTCACGTTCTCATCGACCACCACCCCCAAGTCCTTCTCTGCAGGGCTGCTCTGAATCTCCTCTTTGCCCAACCTGTAGCTGTGCCTGGGATTGCTCCGACCCAGGTGTAGGACCTTGCACTTGGCATGGTTAAACTTCATGAGGTTGGCATCAGCCCACCTCCCAAGCGTGTCAAGGTCCCTCTGGATGGCATTCCTTCCCTCCAGTGTATCCACTGAACCACACAGCTTGGTGTCATCAGCAAACTTGCTGAGGGTGCACTCAATCCCACTGTCCATGTCAGCAGTGAAGATGTTAAACAGGATCAGCCCCAACACCAACCCCTATCTGCAATGAAAAACCCTGTATTTCCTTCTGAGGCTAGAAAGACATTGTTCCCATCAAATTAATATGTATTCTGCCATTGCTGCAGCATCAAAAGGGACCCAAAAGACATCTGATTTTTGGTAGAACTTCAGATACATGAATCACTGGTTTTGTTCACTGGAATTAAATTCATTTAATCTTATATTAATGAATTATGTCTTTGCAGCCTTTTTTCACCACACAGGCACAGGTCTGCTCTCAGCTCTGGCTGGAGGCTTTCCATGCCCTTGGAGGGCTGATTCTTTCTGAAGCCTTATGCATGCTGGTTGGCTGCATTTCCACTCACTGCTCAGCCCTTTCCCCAGCTGCTTTTGTTCAATGGGGATAGCTGTCCCAGTGCAGTGGAACAGAACAGTCCATTATGTTAAAGAAGGGTTCTTGCAAGCATTGTGATATTTTGTGTTACATTGCTTAACTGTCTTAGTCATGAGGTAGGTGTGTTTTCTACATGCTGAAAACCCTTGCCTTGATTTTATAGGAAGCCACATGACATAACACTGTTTTTCCTGAATATGTTGACATTTATCTGTAGAGCTCAGGGGATAAAAAGAAAAAGGCACAGCCAGCCTGAAGTTCAATGAAACTTTGCTTTTTGTCCTGTCAACGGTGCATGTGTAAGTGATTTGCTTGTGAATAAAGATTCAGGCTTTTTTTTAATTCAGGGATTATTATGTGGACTGAGCTTTCTTTCCACCCACTGTTTGTTGAGAAGGTGAGAGCAATGAACTTTGCACCCCACAATAAACCCACACGGGCTCTTTCTACCTGATTCTGCAAACATGGGCCTGTTGCACAGAGCTGCCAGTTTCTCTTTAGTTACTTTATTTTGGCAGAAATTTGCAAGCTCTAGCTGGTGGGACACTATAGTGAGAATCCATGAAAGACAAAGGGATTGAGTTAACCAGGATTTCTGGTGGGGCCCATGAGGTGTCCCCCCCCTCAGCTTTGTTCATGTCCTGAGAAGTAGCACAGCAGCTGAAGCTTGGTCCTGCTGCCAGTGCATCCTCTCTGGGGAGTTTGATGGTGTTCCCAGATCTTATACACTGACACTGGGCTCTTTGGCAGCAGAGGCAGAGGCTCCTTTGCTGTGCCACTCAGAACCTGAATCTCCCAGAGCTCTGTGAGAGGGAAAGAGCAGAAAAGGTCCTGCCCAGAGCAGAGAAATTCAGACCTGGATCCTCCTGCTTTTGCTTGTCCAGTGGGAAGTATGTCTAAGGCAGCCTTGCATGCAGCTGCCCTTTCCAACACCTTTTTTCCATTGGCAGCATCACACTGGCACACAGTCCCATGTTCAGGCAGATCAGCATGGGTAGGTTTAATCCATGAGACATGTTTTAAAAACACATACTTGAATTATATACTGGAAAATGCAGTGTATTTTTACGGAACTGAATAGCCATGTCTTGATAGCACATGAGATTATTATGCCTAGCTTATCAGAATAATTACACTATTAGTGACCTTGACTAAGAAGGTCAGATCCTTTTCACTCCCAGCTCAATGTTATCTTTTTCATGCAGCTTATGTTCGCACTTAAGTAATCCATACAATGCAATTAGCAGGGAATGGCTGTGAGTCTTAAGTTGAAAAATGGGGATAAAAAGGTAGGGTTTCTCTAGTATACACTTGACTATTAAGTAATTGGCTCCTGTTGTATCATTAACATCAGATACAGATCCCAGAAAATGAAGACTAGCTGAAAGCATGAACAGACCACTCAATGTTAATTGCCATACAAATTATTTTATCTGCCAAACTTGCTGTTTGTTTACATAATGATTTGGTTTACTACATGCTTCATAACCTCAGGTGTTATAAAATCTATGGAGGGATTCTTACAATCTTCCTTTTTTTTTTTAAGAATAAGGCAAACCCTTCTGCTATTAATTTTAATTCATACTGTGGCATGAGAATGCTCTGAACATGCTGTTTACAAGAGGTGATTGATCACTGTTCACTTATTATTTTTTAGAGAATCCAGGGTGTAAAGGCTGAGCTTTAACCATAGTAAATGCTGTATAACACTGTGTGCTCTGAAAAACCATGTGCTATGTCGATCAAATGAGACCTCTATGGCGAAAGTGTCCATGCTTCAGTTTCTTTGCTGTATAACACAGATGCTATCACCCCTTATCTCACAGAGTGCAATGAAAATTAATTAATTCTTGCAATGCACCCAGGTATTAGACTGATGAGGTTCCAGCCCTCACCCCTGCAACTTTCTGTAGTATCCAATTCCTTTCCCTCTCACTGATTCCTATTGTGATCTTAGCATTCACCCCTTAAATGAAGGCACTTGTTCGAAAGTCCAGGCAAAAATTCAGAATAAAAGCGCTGTCCAACATCAAACATTTCTTCTATGCAGGATAAAGACTTCCACTTTCATCTTTTATTTAACCATCTTTTGTGAATGAAATGAACATATTCTATCCATTATAAATGGCCTGAAAACTTCTATGTTTTTCAAAAAACTTCTCCTCCTCCTCTTCTATTTTACAGCAGATATACTTGTTAAATTCAACTTTAGGTCAAAAAATCCCATTTTGTTCCTGAAAGAAGTTAGAAATGGCCACAGCTGAGTATCTAGCCCTGCTCTGTAATAAAGTAAGTGCTGTGAATCAGTTCAGCTGTGAGATTTAAACAGGGTCCTGCTTCAGGTGATAAGAAGACTTTGGGGCTTGCTTTAGGGTTAACTCATAAGAGAGTTTCTATTTTATCACTTGAAGGCTACAGTGACCTGACCACATGATGACAGAAAAGGCTTATTATTTTTCTTACTTTTTCTCAGCAGGTGTAGCTGTACTATTGCTTCCAGTTATATTGTGGAGAAAAGGTCTGGCTGAGTGGACTGGCTCTAGCATCCTTAGTGCTAGTTAAGAGCCATAACAAATCACAGGTGCAAGGAAACAGGACCATGCCTGAAAGAAATATGGCACCCTATCGCAAAGATGTCTGGAAAAAATCATGACATTGTTTTGTTTGTATGTTTGTACTGTTTTTAATGGAAATTGCATTTTAGTATTGTTTTTTTCAAAGGGCTATAACATTTTGATTGCCATCTTTACCAACAACACATGGCTACACTGTGAGACTTCTATTAATAGTACATGCCAGCTGAAGGAAATCTAGCTTTTCTTATTGCTTCTTAACTGGTGTGCAGGAAAGATATCCCCTGTCTGCTGTGTAATGGGCTAGTCAGAGTAGATCTTGCTTTTGCCCACATGTACCTTTGCCCTCTGCAAGCAAGGCCCAAGAGGAGATGCAAGAGACCTGGAAGCATTCAGAGAATACAACTACAAGCAGCCAAGCACTTTACCTTGCCTCTTTCAGAGTGTTCCTTACACACCTAGAAGGGCTGAAGCAGCAGCGCAGAGGTAAACCTAAAGAGTAATGAACAGAAAATAGCTCCTTTAGTTGAGCAGAGAGGAAGCATGAAAGAGGTGGTGGGTTCTGCTTTTCCATGGACTGGGTTGGAACTGCATGAAAATGACTAAAGAAAATAGCAAATAGTCACCCTTCCTTAAAGATACTTTTTGTGGTTTTTTATATGTATAAAACTCTTCTCAGTTTTGAGTGTTTGTGCAGCTGCCACGCGGGATTGTGCTTATATTTTGCCTAACTGTCAAATTGGTATGCTGGGGAGATGTGAAATCTCACACTATAGTCTCGACTTGATCCATAATAGCTAATTAAGGGAATGTGAAATTGAAATGTGTTCTTATCTATGGGGACTCAAATGAGAATACATAAGAAAACCAGAAGAAAAGATACAGTGAAAAGTGTTGCCCCTTAACATTTTATCTCTATAAACTGCTTTTGAAATACAACAGATAAATCTAGGTATTGGGAAGCCAGCTTAGAGAATAGCTGTGCATTAAGAACTGCCTAAGCTCCTTTCCTTGCAGAAGCAATTATAGTCTTTCCTGTGAAGTTAATACTGTTAATATAGATATTGTAGATTCAAAAGGCTAGATCTAGAAAAAGAAGTGCTTTCTGCCTATGCAACCACTCTCCTCAAAGCACTTGTTAATCAAATATTCACAAGGCAAAATAGTTGTGATTTCACATGTTTTGGATTATAGGTATTTTGACTGGTCTCATGCCACATAATCCAAAGGAATGAAAAGATTACTATTCTTCAATTGAGTCATATACCTATACAAAATATGCTTGCCATGTAGAATGTGTATATAGATCCTCATACTCATTTCTATCCATCCCTATATATGATGTTCAAGCAAGGCTCTGTGCCCCAGAATCTCCTTACCTAATCTANATTTTGACTGGTCTCATACCACATAATCCAAAGGAATGAAAAGATTACTATTCTTCAATTGAGTCATATACCTATACAAAATATGCTTGCCATGTAGAATGTGTATATAGATCCTCATACTCATTTCTATCCATCCCTATATATGATGTTCAAGCAAGGCTCTGTGCCTAATCTATGACTCCTTCCTGCAGAAGAGTTGTCCTAATATTCAGGATCTTGATGAATTTCCTTTCCCAACTCCACACTTGGCTTGTCCTCCATCCCCATGGTGATGCAGTGGCTAATGAAGTCTAAGCTAAAGGATGTGTATTGCTTTCTGCAGGCACATTTGCAGAAAACTGATGACACAAGGATGTTAAGTAGCTCTTTCTAAAACTTTCTTTTTGTTGTTATTTTGGATGCACAATGCTTCCAGCTTTCAAAACTGTTTTGAAGATAGATGGGCTTAGGTCATGAAACTTGTTGTGCCTCAAAATTAAGTGAATGAAATGTACATGTTCAGCCCAGTGTGAAAAAAGGTCAGCAAATAAAGTGTTGTAGTGCGTATCTTCCTATATTCTGTCCAACACTTCTCAGACCTCAGAATTACTGCATTGCTGTGCCATAGCAGCTGTCTTGTCATTGATACCTAAAAGTAGGGGTATGCTAGATCAAACTAGGCAGGCAAACTGGGACTTGTGTTTCCAATTATTTCAGTTTCAGCTTCTGATTACCTTAAGAAAATACAAACTAGTCTATAAGTTCTAGGCAATATAAACTGTATGTGATAACACCCACTTCTACTTGTTTTGCTGCAGTCAACTTTCCACATAAGTGTTTCTTCAGCCTAACAAATGTATGATGTCTGTGCTTTCTTCATAATTAAATATGTACATGTTGGTATAATTATTTGGTCCCATTGTTTTAAGGTGAATTTCAGGAAATGTCAGCTTCATTTGGGAAAAGAAATGAGAGAGTTAAAAAAAGACCACTTGTTTTACTGTTTTCATTTGAAGCGTGCTGATACACAGTCAGAAACAAAAAATAAACCAGTGTATCATGAGAGAGATACCCAGGGAATGATTACTTTCAGGCTTTTGAAATTAAGGGCCTACCATGTGAATCCGAGGGGTTACCAGTGTCACAAGGTCATGTTTTAGCCCCCTTGTAGGACACAGGGAATGAGAGTTAGAGAGACACATTACCCCTGCTGCCAGCTAAGCGGAAATCATAAGACTTTCCTAGTAGGTGGCTGGGTATGTTGAAAATACTGGCTTTAAAAATCAAGTTCCTTGTTTCAGGTGACAAACAGGTCATAAAACTGAGTATCAAACATCTGCCTGTGCTAGTGATCTGTTAAATTAATATCAGAAAATACATTCTTTTCTGTAGTCAACAAAAATAAAATGGGAATGGGTGCTAGAACGTAACTGCTTTTACTAAACCTGGACTTATCTCTGAATTGATATAAAAGTACCTTAACTTTTCCGCTATTTCATGTCACACTAAGATGCCAAAATTGAATATGCTACTAGCTCAGTGAGACTGAACTTGACACTTTCTGCTCATTTCAAAAAGGCAGGCTGCATCAGGAGTAATAGGCAGCTTTATATCTACTGCTGATGCTCCTGCTAAAAATGTTATTCCCACTTTGAAACTGTGATGCATTTCCCTGTGTTCTAGCAACACATACCAAACCATGCCTCTGATGACAAGCGCATATGCAGACAGAAACCTGTGAAATAAACCCATGGGTTCTTTCTTTTTTCTTTTAATGTGAAAGACTGCTCAAGCTGGAGAATATCCAACCATTAATTATCAAAGATACCTTAAGTGACAAAGCTGCTGATCCCTTCCCCACTCCTCTGTTGGCTTCTTGCTGTAGGGAGGTAAATGTTGTTAAAAGCCTTCAAATTCTTCAGTGGCATATGACTTAATTATATAGGACAGTTGGAGAGTGTGAATTACTGTTCAATAGTACAAGATTTCAAACATATGAAGCTGCATCTCTCAAGATTTAATTTGCATTTTCAGAGCTCTGTAAGCTGATTTGAATTATGGTTATGAATGTATCCTGTGTGATCCATATTCTGTATATTGGAACAAGAGTCCTTTGTGGATCTAAATGTAAAACTTCAACGAGGAGTGAATTCTAATGATTCTTGGGAGATCCTCTCTGCAAGCCTTTTTTTTTTTAGACTCTGCTCAGGTATTTTGTCTGTTGATGGGTAATTGTAGAAACTTGAATAAGTTAACATGAAAAGATTCAAGCATTAAAAATAAAAGATGGCTATTAACTAGCCTTAGTTAGTACAATGGTGAGCTCAGTGGAGCTCCCTGCACTTTTACATTGTGAAAATTTTGCCATTTGGTGGTGTGTCTGTTTTTTTTCCTGGATTTTTCTCATTTCTATCCTTCTCCTTCTGCAGAAACCATAGACTGATTCCCCTTCCAGTTGCTTATTAAACCAATGTGAAAAAATAATAGCATAAGGGTCAAATTATTCTGAGTAATCAGGAAAGCTAATTATGAATTTTAATATTTATTTTTAAGAGTAATTAGCTATTGGAATAAAAATGTCTGGAGAAAAAAAGTGGATTTTCCCTTTATCTGCCATCCCTAGGCCTGGGCGTCTTTTTAAAAGAGAAGATATTTTTTCAGCAAAAGCTGGTTTAATGTAGGTGTTTCTAGACATGACTTTAACACCTAACCTAGTAAACTATGAGAGTTCATGTGAGGTATTTATAATAATGCCTTTTAACATATCAGATGTTTTATCCTTCAATAGGTGAAGGATTAAATGCTGTTTCCTATTATAGCTAAAATGGTTATTAGAAAGGTGGAGTCATTTACTGTGGTCAATACAAACTTGTAGGAAGTGATTATCTGAACTCAGAAGTCAGCAGTACTTAGGAAAAAGTATCATGCAAGGTAACTTTAGCTAACATAGGATCCTTTCTAGATACGCCTTGGGAAATAGAAGCATATCCTGGGTTTGGTTGTGATAAAGTTCATTTTCTTCCTAGTAGCTGCGTTTTGGCTTTAGTCTGGAAACAATATCACACCAATGTTTTAGTTGTTGCTCAGTAGCACTTACCCTGGTCAAGGACTTTTCAGTCTCTCCTGCTCTGCCAGTGAGGAGGGGCACAAGAAGCTGAGAGGACCCCTGACCTAACTAGCCAAAGGGGTATTCCATACCACAGCACATCATGCCCAGTATATAAACTAGAGGAATTACCCAGAAGGATAGATCACTGCTCGGATCAGGCTGGGTATTGGTCATCGGGTGGTGAGCTATAGTATTGTGAATCACCGCTGTTTGTTGGGGTTTATGCCTCTCTCTCTTTTTGTTTATTATTATGTTAGTATTTTACTTTATCTCAATTATTACCTGTTCTTATCTCAGCCCATGGGTCTTACCTTTTTCTAATTCTCCTCCCCAACCCTCTATGGGGGGAGAGGAGTGAGCAAGCAGTACTTAGCTACTCCCTGGGTTAAACCACAGCAGAACATCATGACAAATTTGGAAATATGTTTTGCAGTTCAGAAAGGATGATTTAACTGTGTTGCCTAGTTGAAATATTTCACTCTCCCTGGGTGGTATCTGGCAAATACATTTTTAATATTGTAATGCGACCCTATTCATAAGTGAGTTTTGACAGCTCAGACAGGGGGATGAGCATTTTTAAGATATTTGGTGTTTGTCCATGTAGAACAAGAAGCAAAATCTCCTTTGTATCATGCAGACACTGCCATACGTCATGTTGTCACTACACTATTTCTTCTGCTTTGACCTCTCAGAGTAGAGTGGAGGCGATGTACATTTGAAATGCCCCTCACCCTTTGGACTCAGTCAGTGCTGTGACAGCTACCTGAAAAGTGTGGACCTGGTGAGTCGACCTAGACCTACAGGACATAAAAAGGATTTGAAGCTTCTTTTGTGCAGATGCCCAGGTGCCCTACTCGCTTCTATCCAGCAATGCAGTCAGGCTCAGGGTGATTATTCTTATACTTTTCAATACTGAACACTGTGCTACTGAAAGAACTGTATTAAGGAAATTTTTGGTTTATCACATGCTTAGATGATAACATCTATGGTTAGGGCTGACATGATCCTCTCTTGACTGGTAGACTAATTTCCCGATGTATCAGGAAAGAATAAAATAAATCTAAGCCATCTAAATTCACGTTCAGTGAATGCTACACAAATGTTCCTGCTCTTAAATGGATAGAATGAATCAGCCTAAGGACATAACTGAGTGTACTTTGACAGAAAGGATGTAGCAAGTGCATGGATCTTTCTTCCTTTTTGATACTGTTCCCTATAGCAGAGAATTGCCTCAAGTGTAATGCAGATCCCCCTTACAAATCAGCTTGCAACTGCGCCCAAGCATTTACTACAAAACTAGTTCTTCCCCACCTCACATGTTTCAGCTGCATATACAAAGTACTTCCCAAAACTAATCTCCCTCAGCTTTGGTCTCCAATGCAAACCTGATTTCAGTAAAACAAACAGAAATTGACAAGCTTTGCTCTTGCTAACTACTCATTGCAGAAGCTTTCCAGGACTCTGAAAAGAGAGTGTTAGAATAAATAGCTTAGAAGTTAGCTTTATAACGTGAGCTACGCAAACCTCTGTTTCATCACAGAAGGAAACAAACCATGAGTCTGTTCAGATGATAAAGGGTTTGGTTTCCTTTCTGGTATGTCAGTGTACAGTAACTCTTACTAGTGTGAACTATAGTTACAACCCTGTGCTGCGCACAAAAATGAGGGTAATGCTCAGCAGAGAGATGACAAGACTGATAACAGACCCTTCCCTTTTCTCCTAATCACCTTTGTTGGTACTGAGGGGTTTTATAATTGTTACTACTTCTGCAAACACACGTGCTCTGATAACATGCATCAGCAGTGTATAAGTACAGTGATCACAGGAAGCAGCAAGAATGGCTGTAAGACTTGCATCTTCCATGTCCAATCTCCTCTCATGTGCAGGGCTTCCTTCAAGCCTCCTGGCACCCTGATGTTGACAGTCTGTTTGCAAATGTCCATATGCATCTGTTTTAAGCTGCCTCCTGTTGCTGGAGATCTGACGGACAGCCTCTGGCTATGCTTGGGGTCATGCTTGAGGCAGCACTGTTGTACAGTCTACAAGCCTGGTCTCCGGGAGAGCCCTGGGGAAGCTGATACGATGATAAAGATGCAATTTTCAAGGTTTTTTTACCCTCCTTGGAGAGTGCTGGGAGCCATCTTGCTCTGCGAAGTCCAACGGTGACTGACATTGCTAAGGAAGAGACTTCGGTTCAAAACGTGGGGGCTTCTATGCTCACCATGATGCTCCCAGGCTGCTCTTGGGTAAGTTCAGACTCAGGCAGCTCACAACAGCTCCCACTGAACTCGTTTTCATGGATCAGTACTTTATTGAGGGCTTTGCCTCTGACACTGTAGTTGTTTGACTTTGGTTTTCCCTACCAAACTGCCTCCCAGAGGTGGAATGAGCACATCTGGATTTATATATTATAGGCTTGTTACCAGGTACAGAGACTTCCAAACCCGCTGTGTATCCTGATGACTTCTTTTGATAGATATAAGTGAAACTGATTGGTAGTTGGCAATAGGAAAAAATGTCCTGGGGAAAAACCAGCTAGGCTCAATTTATTTTTTATCAACTCCTGGTAAAACTTTCAAAGCTTTTTGTACCATTACTTGAAATTGTTCAGGCTGTCTGGTGGGGTGTTTCCAACCCATTAGAAAGTGGGACCACGTGAGTTAGTAACATGATGATTTGATCCTTGGCTGACCTTATGCTGGTTTCTACCCATGTAGCAGATCAAGAAGGGTAAAATCAGAGGATTTTTGCATTTTACTGCTACTTTAGTCAATGCAAAATTGCCAGTATAGCACTATTTTAAACATATATTGCTTCATATTTAATTAAAAATACAACAAGCTTTGCAAAGATGAGGTAATATATTTTCCCAATTTTAAATAGAGGTATGACTACACTGAGTGTATGAAAGTTGCTGCCAGTCCTGATAGAAGATGCAGGTGCAGAGCCCAGAGCTCCTGACTCTTGCTTGTGCTGCTCCCAACTGCAAATCACCCTGCAGCCATCTGCACCCATCAGCTCAACTTTGTAAATGTAAAATGGAGTGTAAATGGGTTAAGTGAAATGCAGGTCTGTCTCCTCATGTGCTTGCAATAACAATAGAAGCAGTTGACTGCATTTTCTGCAGATGCGCTCGCTCTCATTTATGTACATTCTCATATTGACTTGGCAATCTTTGGCAATTGATGCTGTTTTGCTAGAAAGAGGAAATACAAAAATGCCCTGTCAAGTGTCATCTGATTTACAATGGGATAGTTCATGAATGAAGACAAGCCGTGGGCTTTATGAAAAGCAGAGTATTGAGTAGAATGAATTCCAAGGATAAACATTCATTTGGGTTGTGGGCTCTGTATCTAAATCATAAATAAGGGATAACAATTTAAATTTAGCTTCTGAATTAATCTGATTTGGCTCTGGAATAGTACTGATCATTATGATCTTATTTTTCCTTTCTCCCCAGTGCCTATATGGACAATGCCTGTGCTGCCATTTCTGCTGTGCAATTATCTACTGGCATTAATCACTGCACTCTGAAAGAGTTCACCATGAATTCACACATCCTGTGAATTTGCTTAGGTGGTAAACCCATATGCAGCTACAACAAATATAGGATGCTGTTTATGAGTGCTTAAATACACGCAGCTATTGACAGTGCATTTTAATGCACATGTTACTATTGATGCTTATTCTATTCCATCGTAATTAAGTTCCACAATTAATTTTAATTACTACTAACTTTGAATTAGCTTTCTGCACACCACAGGCATATACAATAAATACATACAAATGGGTAGTTCTTTTAAAAATAATTGACTTGAGCTTTCAATAGCATGACTTGAAAGGAATAATGGAAACACTTTTTTTTGTTATTAATCTACAGTGATGTATGCAACACATGACAGTTTAACATACATGCAGTTTAAAAGGTGACACCTGGCACATGGTCCAACCCTGCTTGTGCTATAGTAAATGCTGTTCTTTTGTGAGCCAGTATCTGCAAGATTTATTTTAATGTGGACAAAGCAGTACATAGAAGCAGCAGCTATTTAAGATATTTAAGGTTAGCTGAGCAAAAAAGTTCACTGGAAAAGGTGGGACTTTAAGAGCTAAAGGAAATACAGCTGTACTTGGCCTCTGTTAATGAGGTAATTGTTTTAAGTACAGAGGCCATCCCTGAAAAAGCAGCAAATTGAAAAAGAAGATGGAAAACAAAAGGCAAGGTTAAATGTGCAGCTTCAGCATTTATATTAGAATAAAAGCAACTCCTACTTTGCCCGGGAATGGGAGGGGATACCATGACTATGGTTTTCCTGCAGTTATACCTGCTTCTTCCAGTCAGGCACAAAGGAACTAAGGGGAGCTGCTATAGGTAGAAATCATGCAGGCTCCAAAACCACAACAGAGGTGATGAAGGAAGGTGTATCATCTCTCTTGCTCCTTTTAAGTGCCAGCTGACTCAGCTTAACTGGTACTGTACTGGAGACAGTAAGACATAATATCTTAGTTGTTTAAGTTATTCTTGTGTAGACTTGGGAAGCCCATGTATACTGTAATCATGCTGTTGATTCAAAAAAAAGGAAAGATGAAACACATTCAGAGATTCCTCTTGCATCTGCCTGAATATTCTTACAAAAAAATTGCAATATCTTTCTTCTTAAATTACTTCATGCTTCTTAATTTGCATGTCAAATAAAACCTCAGCTACTAATTTTGATGACATTGGAAGTGTTTAGCTCTGTAGACATTCACTGTAGGTTGTTATATGTTATCAGATACCCATTGACAAACTACATAACCATGTGCTTTGTAGTCTGATGTGCAATGCTTTTCACATGAAATTAAGACAATTCAAGATCCTACACAAACTCCCTGTCTTTTGTTTGGGAATGCATTATGTACAATGCTGGAAAATGAGAGTTGGGTCAGGGAATCTAACTGACATTCCTTCTCCCTCTGCCCCTAAGGCATATTTATCCTTAAGACATCAACACATGCCACAGAGTAATTTAATCAAAAGTGCTCTATATCTTTATGGGTATATAATGGAACCGCCACTGGGCTTTCATTATAACTGGACTTTCAGGATTATCTTTCTGAACCAGTCTAAACATTATGCCAGTGCTGCAGATTTGTCTGTATTTGTCTTAGCACTATTTTTAACTTTTTCTCCCTCCCTATAAATTTAATTGTCTGTGAACAGCCATTTGTTACATTGCAGCATGAATTTGAGGAAGAGAGAGCAGGGTATGTGCGTGCGTATTTCTCCTAGCAGGAGTTCTGTCTTTCTCTAAGCTTTGGGGAATGTAGATACAGCATTTTCATGTTTGGCACAATGGTAGGCATCATGCTTTGCAGCTTAGTTCCCAGTTGCTTCTACTACTCAGTGAGGTAGAGTGATCCATACTACAGAGATTTTTTCTTCAGCAATACATTAGCAAATGTCAAATAAACCACCTCCTTATTGTTGACAATTGTTTTCTCCAGTGGGATGACATCCTCTTTTTATGATGAAACAACAGGAAGGTGCAAAGTTGGCCTTGTCAACTCTGATAGAAGATTTGATCGAATGCACAGTGGCAAAAAATAATTAAGTAGATAGACTTTCTTTTCTAGGGTATTTTTTTGTTTGTATCATAGAACATCATTTCACTTTATATTATTGTTAGCAGGCAGAAGGAAACATCTCAGATGAGCGATGTTATTGCTGGCTGTTGCTTATAAACATGGGTATTAGTTTGATGAGCTGACATAGTGCTTGTTAGAAATTATTTCATTCTAAAAAAAAAACCCCAAAACTTGTTGTTCAGAAGGGTTTGGGGTTTTGTTTGTTTTGTTTTGTTTTTAATAAATGTGATTCAAGTGTATGGGTCGTGTATCATTTAAGAAGAAATGAGGAAACTCTATGGAAAGGTCGTGTACAAGTTTTACACCATTTAAAAGGTAAGACTGAACTGTTTGTCCTTAGGGTTTGGTAACAAAAAAGCTACCAAACAGAGAGCTTTTCCAGTTACCAGGTTTTCCTGAAGGTCCTCCTTGTCTTTGGTTCTTCCTTCTCTGACCATGTGGTCACTTTTCAGTTGCTCTGTGGCTTGAGGTCTCATGGGAGAGCCCGTTGCATGAGGCAGGGGTCTTCCTCAGGTGTCCAGCTCCAGTACTCAAAGGGTCTTGCTGCCTTTTCTTGTTCAGCTGCAGAAGGGCTGGGGAACAAGAGAAAAATGTTGTAAGAAGTTTGCCAGCACACTGCTGTCATCATGTGAACAGAAATCCTGAGGTTTGTGTTGCATGTGCACCTCTTCTCCCCACTGATACAAAATTATTTGGGTGCTAGTCACTTGCTGGTTCACTAGTTTGAGAGCATTTCTTAACAACTCTTACCCATGGGTGTGAGATTTTGCCATTTATTCAGATGTGAATACACTGAAAATGCTGCAAAGGACCAACATGAACTTTTGGGGATCTCTGTTCTGAGGATTGGCCCCAGGTGTTGGTTTCAACCCACACCCAGGGTGAAGGAAGAAGCAAACTGAGAAACTGCACTCAAACATTCTTGTATTACGGGAGTGTTTCGAGAGCCCAGACAGGATAAAGCAGCTCTCCAGTCCTATAGGCTTAATGGCACCCTCCTCTCCTCTCCACCCAAGCATTTGTTCATGCACCCAGCCTGGCCTCTCCCACAGGGAGAGGAGATGCTCAGGTCAAAGAGATGATGTTTGGTTTCCCAGGAAGTAGACAAGCTTGAATATCTGGTTCCGTCATGGTTGACATGGTCTGTTCACTGAAGAGATCAAAACATATTTATTTTTGGCACAAGACTGATGGATTCCTGTGGCTGCATGTCAGCAGAGCATGGATGAGCTCTCTGACCATAACATTCACCTCAGCCACCCCAAAACTTCAACACTCGTCATCACTCCTCTAGTGAAAACAGTCTTTCCGCTACTGGACCAGATTTCCTTATTAATTAGTTTGTCATGATCAGACACATCAAATATTCCTGAATACTTGTTATTTTTTTTTATTAAATCATCTCAGATTTTCAGGCATCCAGGTGGCATTGTGAAACAAGATGGTCAACTGACTTATCTGACATTACACTATAAAGCACAGTTTGATTCAGCTTAGGGTTTAAGCTATGTCTAGCTGTAGCTATAACTGATTGGTGAATCACTACCCCTTGTCACCAAGCTTTTCAATGTTGCTTGGGCTCCATGACTGAAGAAAAAAAAGTTTATGTGACATTTAGAAACTTCTTATCCTTTGGTCATAACCAATTGTAATGAATTAACTGCATAGCTACTATTCTAATGTTCACATGGTTTTATTTGTTCATTTTCTCTTCCTTTATCCAGATTTTTTGCCAGCTTGTGAGCAGGCTGGTTAGTCCACAGCTTTTTCCCCACAGCTCTCTACCACATCACAGCTCTGTCATGTGTTAGGGTGACTGGTACTGAGTCATACTGTCTCCTGCTGTACCTACAGTTTTTTTACAAGTAATCATCTTCACTCATATGCTATTCTGTGTTTTCTTTATTGAAATAATACCTAAAGGGGGTCTACAAGAAAGGTGGAAAGGGACTCTTCGTCAGGGATTGTAGAGATAGGACAAGGGGTAATGGGTTTAAACTTAAAAAAGGGATGTTCAGAGATAAAAGCAATGTTAGAACTCTTGATGCCAGATCCACTGATTCTGATCTGTCCTTTGGCTGATGACTTTACCTGGCAATCCTCCTTTTACAGGGGCACATTTGAAATCTGGGGTGGTTTGCAGACAAATGTCTGTCATGATAAAGGTGCTCCAGAGTGTTGCAGCACTAACAGAGAACACAGGGTGCTGGGCAGCTCAGGGTCACCTTCTTGGGGTCTCAAAACTCAGTGTGTATTTGGCATTCAAGCAAAAATTGGCATCCATATTCCTTTGGGAAAAAGTGAAAAAAANCTCCAGAGTGTTGCAGCACTAACAGAGAACACAGGGTGCTGGGCAGCTCAGGGTCACCTTCTTGGGGTCTCAAAACTCAGTGTGTATTTGGCATTCAAGCAAAAATTGGCATCCATATTCCTTTGGGAAAAAGGGAAAAAAAAAAAAAAAGAAATCTGAGGAAGGGATCCTCTGAAAGCAAAAGCTGATACTGTTTGCAACAGCTTGGAAGTGAACGTTACAAGAAAGACCCGGAGTTCATGTACATGCTACCCACCCTCTCATTTGGGATCCAAGGTGTGACCTTTTTCAATCGTTTATTCCAAAACGTGACATTAGTCAGATACATCTTTGAAGTTGGCCGTGCTTTGAGCAGGGCTTGGACCAGATGACCTCCTGAGATCCCTTCTGACCTAAATTTTTTCTTCTCAGTGGGAACTGGGTGGAGAGACATAGCACAACATTGCCTGGTTTCCAGCAGCTTGTGATTAAAGCAGCTGCATGTGAGAGGCCTGAGTTCATGTTCCTGTTCTGCCTGTTTCACAAAAAACCATGAATCCCTATGACTTACTCCTTAGAAGACTGGACAAACAGGCTAGTAGAGACTCTGGACAGCTGAAATCCCCCTTGGTGCCAGCTTCTGGAGGTGTTTACCTAAACATACCTTGAGAAAGAGATGGGTGGATGCTGGCTCCATAGGTTACTGCACTTGCCTGCAGATGTAAAAGACTAGGCTAATAAATGTGGTGTTGTTTGCACAGCGTATACTGATACAAACAGAAAATAGCTTCCAGGTTACTGTACTGACCTGTATGTCAGTCAGCTGGATTGAGCAGTGGCCTGAATATGACTCTCTGACTTTCTGGCTCAACCCTCTCTCTGCAGTGGTAGATGTTTTGGCACTTGCCATGCATTCAAACAGCTTTCTAGCAATCTGGGCAGCATTTCTATATATGCAGTTTACCCCATACCAATGTCAAAACTGTATTTACAAGCAGACCACAGTAGCAGCCAGCCCAATACTGCAGAATAGCGACAATCCCTGAATGAAGCTGAAAGCTGCTCTCAGTGTTTTGCTACAAATCTGGCCCTTGACATGACCACAGTGAAGTCCTGGAGGCTTTCTGCCTGATTCTATTTCTCAAGAAAATCTTACTCTACAATCAGTGTCAGGAGGCTTTCTTCTACAAATACTGCAGTAACAGGCACAATGAGTTTTCCAACCTGTGCTGAATATCATCTCTTCTTTAACTGCTGAGTAAATACTAGAATCTAGAAATTTACCCTATGGTAGGTCAGAGCATAGTCCCACAATATGATAAATAAGATACAGATAATTTTATGTAAACCTCTGAACTTCTACACATATGCACATGTAACTTTTTGTTGATCTAACAGATGTTTTATTGCAAAGAAGTTTTATTTTGCCTCTGGCTTGCAGAAATGAAACACTCAAATGTGTATTTCAAATTATGCAGTTTAATCATAAATCAATGGATGAGTTTATACACATGTAGAAATAGTCTTCTTAGGCACTTATTAGAATAAAAGGAAGCATTCTGCAAAAAGAGCTTCCACCCTTAGCTCAACTTCTGTATGTAGTTAGATTAATGTAAGTGGAATTGAAATAAGTGAGTCTGGATCAAGTCCAAGGAACGATTAGATTGCAGTGGATCCAACACTGAAGTCAAAGGTAATTTTCCAATTGATTTTGGTAGATACATGATATTGCAGCCAAAAGGGTGCTGCAAAACCTGTTGTTATTTCTGTTATTCATGCTGTGTCGAGGATATTCCTGCTTCAGATTTCCCCACCTATTTGCTAACCCTCAAGTCCCAGTTCCCATAGAGCATTTTACCCACTGTCTTGCTGAGGGGTTCTGAAGCTGCACCGGGACACTGTGAAGCTGCAGGCAGCAGACTGAGTAGAAGCTTTCTTGCAGAGGGCACAACTGAACTCAGGCTTTACTGTTAAACATCTGATCTGTCTTCTGATAAAACAACCTAGGTATTCCTGCACTAGAAGAGACTGGTGGTGTTATTCTTCTTTCTGTGAGGAGAATGTGCACAGTCCTTTTAGATAATTGGGTTGCTGGGGATTTTATGCTAATTAAACTGAAAACATTTTGAAGTGAAGTCAGTCATTCTCCACTGGCAAAGTGCCATCCTGAATGGTGCAGGGGCAGGTGCATTCACAGCTCTCTTCACTGGCTATAGTATACAGCGAGGGACAGAAAAAAAGATCCATGAAAAATGGACAGTTCAGTGGAGACATAAGTATCAGCAACATTAGGCCAATCAAATCAACAGTATGATTTTTATGTACAGCTGTAATTATTTTCTGCTAAAGAGGGTGCTGGAGGAGGATAAAGCAATTCCCATTGCCAGCAGCCTGCCTAGCAGAATGCCTGCCTCCTCCTCTGTGCCTCTTGCATACACACATCAAACAATTGCATTAGCACTTCTGTTGCCTTTCTTCTCCCACCCTCTTTTTTCACACAATTTGAAAGCTAAAGCAGAGTGGTGTTGATAGTTGAGCCTAACAGCGAGTTTTGTTTGAACACAGCATATACTATCATTGATAATTTGGAAATTTCTGCATGCATTTGAAAGGCAAGTTTAAGTAATTTTTAAAGGCACATTTCTCCATTTTAAAATAATAGATTTGCTCTGCTTAGTGCTTCTGAGAGTGTCTTTGTGGAAAAGGTGGATGGTTGGGGCAGAATATAAATATGCCTTTGCTTACAGGGATATGCTTTATCTGTTTGTAGATTTAAAATACGTATAGTTTTTAAAAAATATACCTTACTATCTTTTTTTTTTTTAATTAAAAAGCCATTATTGAAGAATAAATTCTAGCATTTCCTCTTCATTGCCAACTCCACTACCGTGGGAGCAATTGTTGACAAACTGCATTTCAGTAACTCTAGGTGCTCTCTGCAGACAACTGCTGTTTCTTCTCAACATGTCTTTAACAGCATTTAGATCAGGCTTCAAATATGTGTAATTAACTTTCTCTTCTTAAAGCTATTAGAGTGTAATTGTGCTCCCATTTGGATTTCATGTTCTGGCTATTAATGGTATAGATGCTTTAAAATGCACAGCTCCGAGCCCTGTTCTGTTCCTAATAGCTAAAGCCTGAATTTAATTTTTGGCAAAGAGACAGAGAGAAACTCCTGGGACTGCAAATATAAGCACCATCATTACATAGCGGATGTGTTTAGTACTATGGTTATAGATAATTCACCCACTGATACGACTTCAGTGCTGCACCCATTAAAATTATTGAGACCTTTGCCATCAAGTTCAGCAGGTACAAGTTTGTGTTCTTCACTTAAGTAGCAGCAAAATGCACGTTTATTTGCTCATGAGCTTCCATAGCAAGCTTCCTCTTTCACTGAGCCAGTGTATCTCTTCTACAGGGGCTAAAATTTTGTGGTCTTATAGAATACAGATGATAGTCATAATTTCTAAACAAAATCTATGTGCATTGGTTGGTAATTTCCTAGGTCCTACTTTTTACAAAAGGAACATTTCATATAGATTAAAAAGAAAGTGTGGTTTTAAAGAGTACACCCATTCAGGATGGAATATTTGAGGAAGTCTGGAGGAGTTAGTATCTGATTTCTAGTATTTTAGTAGGATTTAGGTCCATAGCTCCTATATACTTTCCAGAATCTCTCAGACTTTTCAATGAAAACCAGAATCCTGCTGGGCTAAAATACAGACTAAGTGACAATTTCTGCCTGAAAGTATCCTATATATAATCACTTCAAACATATGATCATGTCAAAAAGAAAACACAGGTTTGCATAAAAAAGCCTTATACGTACAATATAGAAAAAAACATTTTGTCTTGCCTTAGTTGGGTTTTATTTTTAAATTATAATTTAATGAATAGAATTATCCTTTCTCAAAGATTAATTCAGTATCTTAGAAATAAATAAAGGACATATGATTCCTTTGGTTTTATAGCAGGTACACAAATGTTTATTGAAGGGAGAAGTATTTAGGGACATAAATCCATGCCGCTTGTTGAGGCATAACTTACTGTTGCCCTTGGGAGAGAAAGTCACACTGCATTGGTGTGTCTGTGTGTTAATGAACACATATTTAATATACTGGCACATTTCATTAGCTACATCACTCGGGTTTTAATTTTCCATTTTTATTTAATGTCCATTGCAGAGGCACTTAACTGTCTAGGGTCTAGGCACAGATGAGTTAAAGTGACCTGAAAAACTCTGATCATTAGGTAGAACTGGTAACAAATATCTGTGTTTTTTCATAGCTACTCTGTACATGTATCTCAGAAGGAGCCTATTTATTGTCTGTATGTGATTCAAAGATAGTCACAAAAGATAAAAACTTATACTCAGGGGAAGAGTAAATAGGGATGTATAAATCAGGAAACATTATGACACATTATCACTATGTATTAGTGAAATAAGTTTTGTCTTTTGAACAGTTTTTCTTATTGATTTAGCTGTGAAGTGTATGTGTTTGGCAATGTTTGGGGACTGCTGTACTCCACAAATACCTGGTACCTTTCTATTCACATCCTTTATGCTGCTGCATTTCCTAATGCTTTTGAAATCCACTACAGAAAATTTGGCTGTTTAATGCCAGTTATATCATTTATGTGACATAAATATCATAAATAATTAAATTACCCAAGATGAAGTTAACAGACCTTTCTGGTCTCATCCTTCAGGTCATTTAAACTGATTGCTAACTGGGAAAGAAACTTCCACATGGAAAGAGCAGTATGGTGCCTTATGCTGAATGCCAGACTTCTCCCATTAACCATAGACCCTCTTCTCCAGAAGAATGTTTCCTAGAAAGGGATATGTGCCTCAGGGACCTGAGCCAAAATATGAGCCTATTCAAATATTCAGCACATGAGGCAACACTGAACATTTCTATATATGGGGAAGTGTGATTGGAAGTGTGCTGATTTTGTCTTTCTTATACTGACTGTGACAGAGCTCTACTTCATGGGTGTTTGTGATGTTTGTAACAATAATACTGTGTAATAGTAAAGTATGTAATAGAGTAATAAATACCCCTTAGGATGTGAGCCAAAGGCTAATAAATTCATTAAGCAGACCAGACTTCCAGCCACTAGCAGCAGGCTTGGCTCTTAAACCAGGATCATAATGTGGGCTTCAGCAACTGTTCATCTCTAACAGAGACTAGACTATTTTTAGAAACTGACTTTGAAATCAGATGTTTGAATAAAGAACATTCCCTCTCTTCCATAAATACTAAGTATAAAGCTGGGCATAATAGACATGAATGTGAAAATGGATGTATCTTAGCATGTCTTTGCATCTTAGTTTGATTGCACATTGTGAGAGCCAGTGGCTTGCTACCTTGTCTCCTGGAGCCTCATGATCACACAAGCCAGTGCAAAGGCTGATGAAACGAAGCTGCCCCTGCAACAATAGCAGTCTGAAGTGAAAGCTTTCTTCTAACCCCCAGCTCAGCTGGGGGCTTCCAGTGTGAGACTGATAGTTCACATCAGCTCCCTAGCTGCAGCATCAGACAGAACACAGGAGTGTGCTTGCTTAGTATTCAGACACACGGTATTGTAATGGCCTGTAAACAATCCACCTCCTGGATTAAAAAAATCAGATTTTTAGTTAAGTCTAAATGATCTAATTTTTACTTGTGTCATCTTTACTGTTGTATAGGCATTCAATGTCTGCCACAGGTTGGTTAGTGTGACTACTAAAGATCCAAGAACTTGTGCTTTTTCCTGTGCTTGAGGAAATATGGAGCTAATGTTTTAAATTAAGATCAAATCCTTTGCCTTTCTGAAAAAGCACTGGTACATCTTTCCAAATTCTTGCTAGTGTGACTCCTACAGTTCATATACAAAGATAATACACTGAAAGGACTCAGATGTTATTGCATATCTATTTCCAGTATGTTTTTCCAGGTAGATTCCTCCTACTGAAGATCAAACTCGAAGGCTGTGTGGAAGAACATCAATAACTGAACGAGCTTAAACATTTTTCTGGGTGTTTCAAAGATGCTGGCAATAGATCATACAAGCCAGTTGAATAACATAAAATACATGACATATTCCTCTGGTTTTGATGTTAATTATTCTTGTTTGGTCAGTAATTAAAGTTTAACTAGATGCTCCTACTAGCAGATTATTTTTTCTTGATTTACCAAGCTAAAGAAGTAGAGAAAAAAAACGATTTCTCCTCAGTAAAGTCAGTATCAATTGATGGGTGCATGAAGAATGAGCATTTCAGGAGAGAAATTAGATCTGCAGCAGGAGTGAAAGGGAGAATTTGGGAAGGAAGTGCTGGAAAGCTGGCCTTGCTCTACCTGGTTGAACAGTACCATGCAAAATCTGTGGTGTGGAGTGCCTGTGACAGTTGTGACAACGCAGGGTCCTTAATCAATCTGGAAGACTTTTCATTTAATGGTCTTTCAGGTGTTACATTGCATAGTGTATGGGTGCACCTTATACATTTCCATGTATTTATGTATACCCCTGGATGCCTCTTTTTTTTTTTTGTCTTGTGTGTGGTCTTTTGTCTGCAAAGCAGAGAAGATGCTGCTCACTGAACATATGAGGAAAACTTTCAGAATTCCATGCTAACNCTAGTGTATGGGTGCACCTTATACATTTCCATGTATTTATGTATACCCCTGGATGCCTCTTTTTTTTTTTGTCTTGTGTGTGGTCTTTTGTCTGCAAAGCAGAGAAGATGCTGCTCACTGAACATATGAGGAAAACTTTCAGAATTCCATGCTAACTGAGCTTTAGGTGCTATTTTAGGCCTAAGGCAAACCTGATTAATGAGATTTAAATGCAGAATTTGCTTAGCCCCCCAGGTTCAGTGGTACTCCTGCTGTGATGATGCATTAGAGTCAAAGATATGATAAAATGAGGCATATATTATTCTTTTTTAATCCTCTATTTTCTAGTACAGAATACCACCATCAGACAATGTTTTCAATGCCAACACTCAATCTGTTTAAAATAGAAATACATTTTTCCCTTTCAGCAGGTTTCCTTCCTATTCTCATTTTGTACAATGGATAAATAACAAGGCTGAAAAGAATGCTTGTCAACTTCAATTTTGCCAAACATGTAAATGTTATAGAAATAACCTTTACAAAAATCCCCAGACAAACCAAAATATTTGCACGATTTAAGGACAAAGATTACAAAGCTGAACAGACAAATTACATACAAATAAGCCCTGGTAGCCTAGAGAACCAAAACACTTCGTCATGGGGATCTTCTGAGTGAAAGAGCTCAGAATGAAAAGAAAAACTGACTTTATGCAGACTTCTGCTGTCCATATAGAAAGGCATGCAAGCACACAAGGCAGCACTGAATGTTTGACTGCTGTTTGTGAAAATACCATACTCAAGTCCTTTGGAGTCCTTCAGATTTATGTATCCATGTGGAGCTTCAGGGATTACAATGGAGAACTAGGAGTTTGCTCACCTAATGCAGGATCAGACCCTGAGCCAAAGTACACAGATTTTACTGGGAGAATATCCCTCTGAATTAGGACTGTTTTTTCACCAAGACAGTTTGGCTAGTGAAACATTGAAATAAGTACATTTATGCTTATACAAAACTGCATTCTCCAATTATGACATAGTTCTATAGGGAAATATAAACAAACTATACTGCTAGGTTCGTATTAGACCTGATCAGATTTTTACTATTTTGATTATACCGGTAACAGTACAACACATAGCTTGCATATTTATAGTGCTTAAAATCAAACTAGCTGAAAAAATATGTTCACAAAGCTGGGTTGTTATACAGAAATCTTTCTGCTTCCCTTTGGTGGTAGTTACACATTCCCTGCCATAAAGATTTCCATGAGTGAATAGTGACAATATATGCATTAAGTGTTTGAATCTGAAAAGAAATAGCAAAGCCAAAATAAGCTGTTTTAACAGACTAAATGAGGAGAAAAGCAAGGGTATGGAGATTGATCCTTTTTTAATATCAAACTGGAGATTTTTGATCAAAGGTAAATTCATCTTCAGTTATCTCACTATAGAGATAGTCAAGTAACCTTTCTTTGTTCAATTTAATAAACTAAATTTTGAGAGTGTAAGGAGCATTTATCTTTTTGAATGAATAGAAATCCTGTCTTTCTAATTGCAATTGTACTTTCTGGCCTCAGTGAAGGTGATATTCCTAAAAAGTGGTGTCATTTGTGTCATTGTCACTAAGGGAGTTCAGAGACAGAGAATTTAAATCAATTTACAGCCTTTTTAAAAGCAGGGGACAAAACCCATGAACATTAATTTAAAAACTGCTTCAGATTACTATTCTTTTATGATTAACTAAAGTGGACTTCAACCTCCTTTGAGATTTCAGTGTTGGTGTGATAAAATTCATTGCTTTTAACAAATGGCCCAGTTTCAGTGACAGTGTTTATTCAGTACATCACACATGCATGACACTATACAGCAAGTGGAAGGTCACGTCATTAATCCTTGCTCCAAAGGTGTAAGTGGATATGATCGTATGCAATACAAACCCAATGCATATTGATTAGCATCACAATGCTCCACTGAATAGATATTTCTTGAAAGGAGAGTGGAAGCAGTTTGGTACAGGAGGTCTCCTTTGCTCTCTCCACTGATGATAAGTTAAACCAATACCTCACCACAGTACTTCATGGTTGCTGTGGTGTAGCAACAGCCCCAGTGCCAACCTGGCTTAAATAGTATTGTCAGAGAAAAAACCTGCAGCAAAGTCCATACAGCTATACATCCCCTGGACCACCCAGGATGCCCCAGAGTACCCCGGTGCCAAGGTTAGGTTACTCTCCCGCTGTGTGGTCATGAGTCACTGCTTGGCATACATAGCTGTCCTCCCAGAACCGGCTCCTTTGAGGCTCTTAAAATGCTCGTACAAGACAGAGATGAATCTGTTTTACTCCAAAAGGGCTGTTTATGGCCAGGTCCAAACTCCATGCAGTTATGGTCATGCATGCAGACACCTCTGAGTGTCTGGTCTGTTGAGTAAGTCAGAGTAGCCAAAGACTTGTCCCAGGAATATAGGAATGCCTGTTTGGTGAACAGCTGAGGCCTTGAAGGTTACACAAGGATGCATGCTCAACCCTAATGGACATGGCTGTTCAAACCGATTTGATCTCACATGCCTTAGCTCCCCCTGTGCCTGCCCTGTGATGGATCTATAATCTACACTGGCAAGTGGGGGGGAAGGGGAGGGTGGGGTGTTTGTGAAGTGGGGAGTGATAAAAGTATGAAAAAAACACATCCCTCTTATTTATTGGGAAGTAGGCAGCATCAAGCAAATGGAATCGTGAAATTGCTGGTCAGGCAACAGGAGATGAACACAAACTGAGAAGGAATGGAAAGAAAAGAAGAAAAGATAGATGATGCAAACGAATCAAACATGTCAGTTGTAGTGACTTTCAGGACATCTATTTCTCAGTCAATGAGAATGCCTTGTTCCTGGTTAATCTGCAAATCCCTGAATCTAGAATTTCCTTTTAAGGCATGGTGGCCACAAGTGTTACTGCTCTTATAGCTATCTGCTGGGGTCCCAGGTATCAAAACTACTTCAAACCAGATATTTATTACTTGAGGTGTAAGCTTATTACAATGTTTGGGACATTTCCCCCGCAGATTACTAGAATGCAATTTAGTGTTGGAAAAGCTGACACAATTCCATACAACCTTCAGCTGCCAGCTGCTGTTTATCTGCCTGTGTCACTGGGTTGATCAAAGCCTTGATGTGGAAGCATCACTTGAGAGTGTGTCTGGAAGTGCAGCTTAATCACAGGGGCTTAAATTCCCAGGCAACAGCAAGCAGCTAGGAGAGCTTCTAGAAATGTGCTGGAGAGTCAGAGTTAGCCATGAGGAGGCTCTGGGAATCTTCTGCTGAACACAAGGAAGAAGAAGGACGAGAGAAGGAGTTAGAAAATCATGCATGTCTCTTGTGAGAACCCTGATTCGGCAAAATATGCATTCCTCTACCTTTAACTTCAAGGCTGTCTCAGCTTAATAAAGTGGTTAAGCAGACCCTCAATTTTACTTATGGCAAATATCTTAGTCTGCACTTATTGTTGAGCACATGCTTAAATGCTTTGCTGGTAAAGTAGCTGGATCTCAGTAAAATGATCTGGTTACTGCACACTCATTTAAATTCCTAAATTGTGTAGGTACTTCCAACAATGAACATCTGCTCTGGAGCTGGTGTCACATGAGATATTTGGGCTTTTTAACGTGGATGACAAGTTACTAAAAATCTGTTTCTCTCCGAGTAGCATTGTTGTGGTACCACTGCGTGCTGCATCCAGCAAACTTTCCTCTGTGACTGTGGAACATTTTATCTGGTTTAGGTTTATTATCTGGCTGAAGAGGAAACAGAAATGCTTTTAGGCTTGATTGCTACATTTCATAGAACAGTCTCGTGAACATGTTGAACAGATTGACAGAGGTATATTAAAATATAAATAGGTACAGTGCACTCACTTGTTTGAAGTTTTAGCTTCGGTAAAGACATATTTATAAGCATTCAGTTTCCTGACAGTTTTGTTCCAAATATGACACAGACACATCTGCTTCTGCACTCTCACACAATCCTTATTCAGGATTTCAGCAGACCCTCATTGTTGCTACTAAGTTGTAGCTGTATTTTGTGGAAATGTGTTTTACTCAAAATTCTTCAACTCTCATTGACTCCACTCTGATTTGCATTTCTCTGTATAAGCCTAATAGTTAAAATTTCTTTGAGTTCTTCTGTTTCACAGGAGCAAAGATGTGACAGAATGAAGAACACACTTTGTTCCTGTGGAAACTTAAGTCTGTAGTGTTAATGTGTTTCTTCAGCTCATCGTGTTGCTTATGGGTGTTTTTTTTTGTATCATGAAGGGACAGGGCATATATCTGTAGTCCATTGTGTATTTCACCCAAATGATGTCCTTACTGAGGCAAAACAGTTCACTTTGGTACATGAAGCAGGAATGATCCTGTATAAATATGCAAGAAAAAGCACAGTATGAAAACTCAATCATATTCCTTAAGTATTAGTTGCAGAGAACATAGCTATTCCTGTTTCACCTTCTCTTTCTGAGCTCAGTAAGGAACTTAATTACATCTAAATGCCACACAACTCATCTCTGTCCTGACCCAATGTTCCAGGGGAATCATTCCTGCTCTTACAGTGGTGCGGATGGATCTACCTTTGGCGTGGAGAGCAAGCCTTCGAAGTTCTCTCCTTAGGACTCCAACAAACCAGGATGGCGATGAACCAACTGTAACGTAACTACAAAACACAGACAAGAAAAGAGGACGAGGAAATGAAACCAAGACTGCTCCACCACCCTGCGGGAAAGCGGGAGAAAGGAATGCAAATCCCCAAGCAGATGCCGGGTGTAAACGCACCGGAGCAGTGCTGAACTCACGGGAAGACTCAGACTTCCCCTCCTACCGGTCCCCCGTGTTTGCCTCCCGCCAGAGAGGAGCGGGAAGCAGCTGAGCAAGGCCCGGCTCCGCGCTGGTGCTGAGCCCTGCGGGATGCAGCCTCCAGGAGTCTCCTGGGCCACCGCCTCCCTGCTCCCGCAGCGGCGGGGTCACCGCGGGGAAGGGAGACACGATACCACCAGGCACGGGGTGGAGGGCGCACAGCACCCCCCACGACACGCGTATATATACATACGTATCTATACATGCGTACATATACACACATGACACACTGCCACACCACGCAGAAACCGCCCCGTATCGCGCCGCGGGCACACGCGCACCGCACCGGCACAGGCGCGGAAGCACCGCCCCGGCCCGCCCCCGTCCGCCGCCTGCCTCCGCCAGCCGCCTCCCTCCGCGCACACACACACACACACACCACGCACACGCTCGGCTGTAAGATAACTGACTGACGGACGGGCGGACGGATAGACGGACAGGGACGCTGAGCTGTGGACGGATTATTCATCCCGCATCAGGGACACGCAGGAAACCACTCACCTACCCCGCGGGCCGGGGGGGCAGGAGGGTCCCCAACCCCCGCCGGTGGACGGCGAGCGCCCCGAGTGCCGGAGAAGCCTGGCCAGGTAACGTGTCCCTCCCGGGCAGCACCGCCGGGCTGAACGGACAGCCGGCCCAGGCCGTGAGGCGCTGCCGGGTACCCCGGGGGCCGGCTGGCTGGAGCGGGCAGAGGCCGCCTTGCCTCGCCACCCAGGTGCTGAGGGGATGTGGGCGGGTGGTGCTCCGGAGCGCGGGTGGCCCCCCGGCGCTTGGCCTCGCCTTCGCAGCCCGCGGGGCGGTGGCTCCTGGCCGCCCTGCGCCGACCCGCGGCGCGGCTGCAGTGGTGGCGGCGGCGGCGGATCGGGTCTGCCGGTGCTGCAGCTCCGCGCTGATCCCCGGGAGCCGCGCTCTGGTGGCGGCAGGGATTAACGCGGGTGGCTGGCGGGGGGGACACCGGCGCCGGTGTCTTTGTGGTGGGGCGGGCAGGGGCTGGGTGCCCGCAGGTGTCACCCGGGGCCGGCGCAGCCCCGGCAGCGGCGTCGCGGTGCTGGAGCGGGAGGCCCGGAGGCGCTGTGGGTCTCGGCCTGTGCCGGGCGCAGCGGGGAGGCTGGTGCCGCGGTGGCTGCAATGTGCAATTAACCTGTGAGGATGTCAGGGAGAAGCGGTGGCAGAAATGTCAGTGGGTAGGGCTGGGGCACTGGCGGTCAGTCGTGTGTGGCCTTTGCAGTGGGGTTGGGTTTGGAAACAGGAGGTAGAGGGTGCTGCCCGTGTTTTCCAAAATCAGATGGCACGGGTAAAAAGTGGAGCAGATGTTGATGGTTGTGGTTGTTATGGAAGAGGGTCAGGAAAATCCTGTATTTCCTTTATACAGTTTTTGTGTTGCCTCTCCTGGCTAAAAGAGGGGATTTTTCACTTTTGACAAGGAAAGTGTGGCTGCGAGTTGGCTTGTGAAGAAGCGGGGTGGTTCTGCTTTTCTTGGAGAAGGAAATCCCCCACAGCTTTATGTCTCTGTCTCACCTTTGAGATTCACAACAGTGTCTTGGCCTAGAGAGAAACTACAGTAAGCTTTATTTCTTCCTGCACATCTTTATAGTTGAATGTAAATAGAAGGAAGACTCGGAATCTCCTCTTATCCTTTCCTATGCCAGATGTGTTCTTCTATCTAGTATATATTGCACTTGAAGTGTTAAACTCTCAGGGGGCACGGAGGTGGGGGTGTGAGGCAGGGTCTGCTAGTTACTTCAAACAATTCTCTTTGCACATACTTAAGGAAAAAAAGGAACATGTTGTAAAAGCAGCTGAGGAATATATAAAAGTGAAATATTAATGAACTGAAAAAGCTCAGATAGCAAAGACATTGCGCCTAATCATTTGGGAGGATTCTTGTCTTTTACAACTCCTCATTGTATGTGTGCATGTAGTACAAATGCGGTCGGTATAAAGGACAGCAATATTTGTATTTAAATAGCTCGAAGTAGTAATAGTACGTAATTTGGTTTTTTGCCTTGGTGATAATCTCTGCAGTGGCTTGGTTTAGCCATGATTTTTGAGGCTGCTGTAGGACAGAGGATTATTGCAGAAGCAGAAAAAATATTTCAAGAATGTTTTCATAGAAATGGAAAGGGCGGACTCAGATGTGGAGTAACCCAGAAGAGCAACTAGAGCCTTAGAAAGTCCTCTTAGAGACATGATGATAATTTATTTCACTCTGATGTTACTATTCATCTCTAGCATCCCAAATGAAGTGCAGCATCCCCTAAATGGGCTGACAGCGTGTAATACAAACAAGGGGTATTTTCTGCAAATAGGGATTCCTTTACCCCTTGGAGTCCGGAGTACAATGGTCCCTGTAATTTGAAGAACTTCCCCAGCTTGGTTTGCAGCAGCTTTCTTCAGTAGTCTGATGAGGAAATCTGGTTCAGTGGGAAAGTTGTCTGTCAGCCAGAGTGAAGTCCTGTGGCTATGGCTGTAAGCCCTGGCAGGACTTCTTGGAATAGCTGGTGCATATTGGTTTGAATGAGGCCTGCCTTCTCATGAGCTTGGTGCAGGCCCCAGCAGGCAGGATAGATGCGAGGAGCTGGAACAGTACATAGGGTATGTACCATGTCTGGGTTACAAGAGATAATGCTTGGTGTTTAAGTCTGTTAGTCACAGAAGATGCTGAAAAAGCATCTTGTGTCTTCAGGTCTAAGCATATGGTTGTGTGAGTGCATGATCTACCATGCTGTGTGAGCTGCCTGTGGTTGACTGTTTCCTTGAGTCAAGTGTAATCCCTCACTTAAGCCTTTGTAGTTTATAGCTGGACATTGAACAACTTAAATTGGCAGTGTCTTACTTCAGTAGATAGTGTTTCATAAATTGCAAGAGAGAAGTAGAGATGTTGCTCCATAAGGACAAATTCCCACTCCTCCATGAAGGTTCATGGAAGATACTGTGGCCTGGTTGGATGACCTCACCTGGAGTATTTGGAAGCTCAGAATTGCATGAGGTCAATGTATGGTTTTTATGTTTTGTCAATAGCGTGGTTGTAAGTACTTCTGAGACTTATTTTGTCAAAGCATAAAGATGTGCACATTCTGAGGACATGACATTTTCACTGAGCCTGAGTTCCTGGGTTGTTTTCACGGTACTTCTGGAGGGGTCCTAATGTAAAGAGGCTGCGTTATTTACCAGGTGTTACAAATCTTTGAGGAAAGGTAAGAACTGAAAGCTGCACAATTGTTTTGCTGAGGTTGATTAATACAAGTAAAGCATCAGAGGACATAGCATTTGTGTGTTAGTGAAAGTATTGATGGAAACGAAACCTTACAGACATTTCAAATCAAAGGGTGCACATTATATTTTTGGAATACCTACCAGCTTGTTAGGCAGAAGAATTGAAAATTCTCTATCTTGCCAAAGTTACTGCTTGTTACAAGATTCAGTGCCTCAGGTCCTCCCCTTGTGAGTAGTTTTGTTGCAATTGGATGGGGGTGGTGGCACAAAAGGAAGCATATGCATAAATAATGGCAAGTAGGGGCTGGGTTTGTTTACTGAGAAATAACTATGCAGCTTAAGGTTTTTCTCTCATTATTGCATTTATTTGGCAGATTTCTGCAGAGATAGTAAACTGGGTTTACTTGGTAAAGTGAATATGCTTTTGTATCAGACTTCAGCTGTTGAATGTGCTGTGTCTGTGAGATGGCTTGTAAAATACGGAACTTGTAAGCACATAAAACCTGTAGTGTGATTTTTGCTGCTAATATTTCATGTATATTCCTATGCTTGAGTAAGCACCTATAACTTTGAGGTGATGGAAGATGGAGCCATATATTTTACATGCAATTGTATTAAACCTCTATAGCTGTTTGCTAGTTCAGCATGTTGATACTTGCTGCTTTTTGGCTTGTTCTCACTGCCTTGCCTTACACAGTGTATTGCACTATATTTTTATATAGAAAATATAAGCACATACTTGGTGACGGAAGACTGTTGTATCATTTATCCACTGTATGACAAAATGTTAATGTTTCCTATGCAGTCTACTGCGTTTACCTGAAAAGTGATCTGTCCTGTACAGGATAGTTGTTTTAGAATAAAATGTAAGGCAAAAGAAACCACAGGCAAGCAATAAGTAAAAGCAGAAAAGTCCTGGATGTGGAAAAGGCAAGATGTTTTTAAAATGTGCTTTGTAGTCTTTTGCAAGTGTTTTGTAGTTCTGTACAGAAACCAACCAACACTACAAACCAGGCAACCCCAAACCCAACAAACAACCCCCCCAAAGGACCCAAAAAATTAGAGAAAAAAAACAACCCCAAATACACTGTCAAGGCTGTCAAGGTGTGTTGTAAAGTCTGAATGATTATGGTTTTGTGTACAAATGTTCTGTGTTAAATATAGATGACTCTATTTTTTCCCTGGTTATGCTAGAAAAGTCTCTGTGAATGTTGAGGTATGAATGTGTAATTGTTTTCTTCATAGATGGGATATTGAGGCAGTGCTGTGTTAAAGTCACACAGTTGATTTGTGATAATTGAACTGGAATATGCGTCCCAAGTCACATGGTCTTATCGTAATGACTTAACTGCATTAGTATAGTTATTTTGATAACTTGGCACAGATGTAGAAACTTCTACAGATGCAGTTGCAGGATTTGGGTGTGCAGTTAGGCAGCATTTTCTCTATGAAGACTAATTAGTAGCAGATTATTTTTTTTCAGTTGAGAAGAAAAAGCTTTTCCTGGATTTACTTTAGCTGCTGAGTTTGAGGGAAAGTAGTTCAGCACTCCTAGAATGCAATGGCACTTTTGCATTATTTAAAGAAATAGCTCTTAATTTTTTATAATGCTCTAACATACCAGGAATTTGAGATCCAGTTCAGTCAGTAATGCTTTTGAGAGTCACAGCTGTCTTCCCACTGTGAAGAACCAGTTGTGACAGACTGGTAGGAAGCTTTAAAAAATGCTTTTTCCCCCTATACATTTTGGTGCAAATCATTGCCTCTGAACATGTGTTGATTGGTTCTAGTGCATTTCCAGCTCTGGCTTTCTTCTCAGTTTTTTGCCTCTTTCACTTTTGTTTTTGGGTCTCTTTCTGCTCCTTTGATGTGCCATCTTAATGTGATCTCTTAAAATGCTTCCATGTGAAAAGAGCAGCTTTCAAGTCATTTACAGATTTTGTGTAGTACAGTGAGATTTAGATTTAGATTTAGGTGAGGAATATTTACCATTATATGTTGCTTGTGACATAGGCTAAAACATTGTCATTTGAAGCAGAACCTGTGAAGCCATGATATCTGTGCACATCACCTTTCAGTGATGTTAACCTGTCAGTTAGCCATGCCAGCAAAATCTGACACCCTGAGAAAGGTGGAGTCACCTGGTTCAGCCAGAATGTGGGAGAAAGGATGTTTTGTGTGAGGTGGCAATGGCAGCTTCTGCCCCCTCTGCCAGTTACCAAATAACACTAGCATTTTGTGCTTTGCATTTTGTTCTGTGTAGTAGGTAGTAATTCCAAATTCTTCAGTGACTTCTACCTATATTTAGTGATGTGCCAATCAGGGTTGTGTGTGTGACATATTCTGCACTCTTCTGGCTTATTTATTCATTAATTTAAAGTGTTTTGTATTGGTTTTTTACTATATGACTGGTGAGGGGAGAGTTTTGCTTTCAGTTCTTGGAGAAATTTTGGCCATTTAAGCCAGTGGCAGAACTGCTGCTGATTTGAATAGGAGCTTTGGTGACTGTTTTAACAGGTTTTACAACTACAAAATGCACAGGCTGTGTTTTTGATGACCTGCTTGTAGCACAAGTACAGTGAAAACAGAGTAACTGTCCTGCCAATAAAAAACCATTGCCTTTCATTTTCTTTATTAATTGTGACCATATATATTACTTCAGTGTGTGCAAGGAAAACAATATTTATTCTGCTGTTAACACGGAAGCTTTAAATAAGAACTTAATCTATATATTGAAAGGATGAAAATGCTAACAAGCTAATTTAATTTGCAGTATTCAGAAATACTAATAAATGGCCTTGGTAAGCAGATTCTCCTAATGATATGTTAATGTTTTTTCTCTCTATTGCTGAAGGGAGGTGACTTAACAGAAAATGGCAACAGGGAAAATGATGTGGTTTTCTCTGTATTTATTTGAGTGATGCTGCAACTTCATATACATTCTTTGAGATTCACAGATCTGTCAGATACCTTGAGGGCAGATCATGCCTTCGGCTGTCAGTGCAAGGTATCAATTGTGTGTAAAATGACAAAGTAGCTATAGATAATAAATACAAATACATGTTAATTTCCTAGTATTTCTTGATACTTAAAACAAGTATTGGGACATGTAGCATCTGTGGGAAATGGCATTTAGAAACTGATAGCATGTAGCTCAAATGTTAGTTTTGAAATGCATGTGGAACTGCAGACTTTGTGGTGTAATCACGTTTTGCATGACTACTTGCCTGTGTGGGGAAAAAGCCCCTCATGTAATGTGTGAGGGCACACCTGTAGCCTGTGAAGGCATTCTAATTGCTCCACCTACCTTCCATTAGTGGTTAATGAGCTGTCAAGGATCCTGGGGTGGTATCTTCTATTCTCTTTCGGTTTTCCTGTTGCACAGGTGATGGCAGACTTTGCCCTCACTATAAGTAACAAAGTAACTTCGTTTTGTTTTGCATGAGTTCTCAGGTGTTTTGTAGCTATAGTTAGTGCAGTAATTACGCTGTGGGTAGAAGACCTGAGCATCCTAATTTGTTGGCGTTTTGAGCCCATTTTTTTATTATGTAGCAGCTATAAGTTTTGTGAGAAATGTTGGACCTGTAAGCTAGTGGCAAATCTGTTGCTGATTTTAATGAAGCCTTTATTATACCCTTATATTTTAGTATTTGTTAATTTGCTTTGTATAGTATTTGTTTTTGTCAAGAATTGATTTTAAAAATTTACAAATCATAAGATGTTTTGATGTTGTTCGTTACATCATTATGTTTTTAGTACCTCTAAAATTAGGTTATCAAATATTTCTCTCAGTGAGTTGGGAAGAATATAAATCTTAGAATGGTCAAGGCACTGCAAATTTGACTGATGTGAATAAGTTCAGTGTGTCTGAAAATAAACTTTTCTGTACGTACAGGCACCTATTCTATGGTAAGGGTAATTATGCCAGGGCACAATATCAAGTGGGAATCAAAGTTTTTATGAAGTCCAGGTGAAGCAGAGATTACAAAGACCAGAGATGTTAAAGTGATCACCTGGATTTAAAATTTTCAGGAGTTAATGGGAAAGTGAAAGAAGAATCTCAGATTTGGGAGAGCCATGCTTCACAATAAAATTGAGAAGAGAGTTACAGAAGACACACACAAAAAGTAGATGAGGAAGAAGGAATACAGAGAAATTAGTTTGTTGTCTGTTAACAGTTGACACTACAAATGGCTTCTTATCTGCTATCTTAATTTTATAGCTAGCAAACTGGGGTATCTGTTGAGATAGGGAAGGAAAAGACAGAGGAGAGGTGGCAGGGAATGAAAAAAAAAATCAGCTCCCATCTCCATGCCTTCGTTGTACTCTACCACCATTAGAAGACATTTAGGGATTAGTCACGTTAGCTATAAGGTAATCTCTATCCTCTCTAAACCCTCATCTTAACATTCTGATCTTGCTCAAATATGTTTTTGGTGGCTGACTGACTCTGGCAGGGTCTCAACAAATTTCACACCAGTTTGTAGTATTTGCTCATGGCCCTTAATAAGGGAGTAATGTACAATTGTCTGCTAATGGCTGTTAGTGATAAACTTTGTTATAGATTAAATTTCTAATGGGCAGAAATCAGTACTGGAAGCTACAAGGCTGTTTTAGCTGTCAGATCTGCAGCTCTGCTAAGTTTGTATTTTTAATGTACAGAGAAGTTAGTTTGAACTTTTTTTATTTAATGTTTGACATGAGCTACAAGCATGCAAACAGCAACCTTCTGTGGCATAGCTAAAGGCCTAATAACTTGATTATACATCTGAATCTTCTTTGTCAGGAGACTCATTTTGTTTATAATGGTTTCAAATTAAGAGGGTTAGAAAATGAAGAAGACTGGGGTGTTAATAAGACATGACTGAAGTTTTAGCTAACCCGTATGTGAGTTGCTTACAGGGAGACGTAATATCCCTGTAAAAAGGGATCAGTTTAATGGGGTAAATATTGAATACATGCATGCATATATATAAAATATAATATCCTTTGAGAAAGTTGGAATGCAAGTTGTGGTGCTTTCAGCTCAAAGCTATGGTGTATTCTACATGTGGAATAGTCAGTGTTTCAGAAAAAAGGATTTATTTAATTTACTTGCTCTAGTATAGTGAATTCCAAACATAAGTTCACAGCTTTTAAAAATCTACTGTCAGATCTCTGAATAATGGGTGGGGGGAAATAACAAAACAAAAAAGTACTCCTCATCTTGGTTTTAAAGAGTTTAATATATTGTGGGCAGTATGATTCTGAAAGCTGTGTATTAGCAATACGCATGACATTTTGTAGCCTTAGTTTAAGAGGGTAGTAAGATGATACTGTTTATTGAAGTAGGTAAGCAAGAAGTTGTTACTGGAAGGATTTTGTAGTGGCTGGCTGTTTTCTTATGCTTTCATTTGAATATGACTGAGGTCCTACGGTGTAGCTATTTTATAATGATTCTGTAGTCTTTGAAATCAGTCAAGGGGGAAAAATGGTACATATATAAACAAATTCTGTACTCACATTAAGGATTCATTTTTCCTTCTGGTTTGCAATTGCCCAGAACAGTGCATGTGATTTACAAAATGCTGAATTTGAACACCAAAGAAACTGTAAAACACTTACACAGCAGTATCTATTTATGCAATATTTTCTAAATATAGGCTAAGTCCTTGTCATAGAGAGTTTGTATATTAAAGCAAGACTAGACTTGAGATGACACAGAACAGCTTGAGAGAGGCATGAGAGCTATTGGTGAGGAAGTGTGAAGAACTGAACAACTGTTTCAAGTGAAGAATTTGAGGAAAGCTGGAAAGCTTGAAGGAACAGTGAAGATGGCACACCCCAATTAAAACCTATCCCCCAAAAGCCCAAACCAATCCGAAGCCCCAAAGCCAAATACAAAACCCCAAAACTCAAACCAGGAGTTCGAACTGCTTTTGTTGTCTAGGTTTTTGTTACTAGTTTGTAGAAAGCACTATTTCTTTCTAGTTTATGTAGTAAAACCCGTAACTGTGTGAAATCTGGAATTTTTTTAATTATTAATGAAGTAATTAATTTAGTATTAATTAAATTACTGTTTACAAATGTAAACTTATGGGTCTAGATTCTCAGCTGTTACGGTATTGCTTCCTTCAATGGAGCCAAATACTCCTGTTTGGCCTTGTGTTTGTTAGGCTGAGCAGTGACTGCAGAGTGAAAAAGGATGGAGGAGGCGGGCAATGCAGTAGCTTTTGAACTACAGTGCCTTTAGCATCTCTCCCTTGGTATGTTGTTGGGTCTGCTCCATTCCTCTTGAAACTGTTTTTCTGTTCTGGAATTTGAAAATGGAGTTCATAAGCTTTTGGTTAATTGTGTTGCTCAGAGGAGAGATTGAAATGCTAAAGTGCAAACAGTTTATCGTGATTTTCTATGGAAAGAATACTTGCTATCCTACTGTCCTGGTGTGTCATTTGTATGTTAACCTGCACCAGGTATTTCTGAATTTGTTAGCTCCTTTCAGCAGTATCTGACAAAAGAAGGTCTTAAGTTTTAAGAAGTTTGAGAAATCAGAGTGGAAGGAGAGAGAGACTCATGTAAGAGAAAAGCTGCCTAGCAAGCTCATTCTATGATCAGTATCAGTGAGTCAACCTAGGAGAGGAGTTGTGTGTGTACCCTGGCTGCTGGGAGCTTTTTAGACATTAAAATGCAACTAACCACCACATGAAAATCTGTAGGTAAGTAGGACTTGTTAGGTTTGGTGCTCATAATGATATGTGAGAAAAAAGCTCGTGTGGTTTTCTTCTTTGGGTTCTTTTTTTTTTTTTTTAAT